>JAIUZE010015877.1:0-55441 GCA_022085475.1 Heliosperma pusillum | reverse complement strand
AAAAAACCGTGTGTATGGGTGATATCGGGTCAGTTTTGTAAACGATTTTGCGTATTTTCGTTAACTATCGATAACTTTAAATAAATATTAGATATATTATTAGTTTAGATCAAAATAATTAAAATATCTCAAGTGAGTGGAAAACGATGACATGGCGCGTGACTCATGCCAAAGTCGAGTTTCGAGTTTGTTACGGGATTTACGATGAGTCGGGAATAGTTAAATGACGTTCGGTTTAAAACCGTAAAAGTTATTCTTTAAATTCCGAATAAATTCAAAATAATTAGATTAAATTATGATAAATCTTAATAAATCTAAATAAAAATAAATCAAAAATATTATTTTTTTAAAGAAAATTTCGGTCTTCATACTTATGAGACGAGTCGGGAAAAGTCAACGGAAGTCAAAGTTGACTGAAAAGTCGAGAAAAGTCGAAGATGACTTAAAAGTCAAGAAAAGTTTAGGACGACTTAAAAGTCAAGAAAAAGTCAATGACGACTTTAAAAAAGTCAAGGAAAAGTCAAAGACGACTTAAAAGTCAAGAAAAGTCAAAGATGACTAAAAACGGTCTTTTCATGGAATCCCTCAAAAATTCCAAATACGAACGCGGAATTTCAAAATAAGACTCAGAACAAAAATTCCTATTTTAAAAACTTAAGTTCTACTGAAAAGTGTTAGTAAATATTTTTACTAGAAAAATAGGGTATATTTCGGGTTGTTACACTCACAAACACAAAAAAGGAAATCACAAGACGCCACTTAACCTCAAAAGTATTTCGCACCTCAAGATATCATTCAGAACTTCTTATTTACACCAAATAGACATATCATAAGCATGGTCTTCAAACCAATACTAAACTTCTAAGTCCAAAAGACTAAATTACTAATGAGTTAAGAAGTCATAGCCAACTCCTTCGACCTTACACCATCGAATATCATAAACTATTTACTCACAAGTCATGACAAGCATCAAGCCTTAAAATCTATAAACATACCTTACCACACCTTCCTCAAGGATACCTACTCTCACCACCATAGGGTGAAATTAGATCTATACCATTTTCCTCAAATCACAAGTTCATTCTAACAAACACTAATTTTCCACAAGATTCAAAGTTCTTCCGACTAAGTATAATATACCACAAACAAATGGGCATGACATCCATAAAAATGTTACAAGAGGGAGGTAAGGATACCAATGGTAAGATGGAGGAACTATCAAGAGAAATTTTCAAGAGGCGAATAGGTTGGAAGAGAAAGAAGCACCTAGATAGAAGGGAGAGAGCCTAATACAATAAGGACGAGAGAATTCATAGATGAAGAAGGAATTCACTTCCATTAGGCTTGTAAATCTTCAAATCTTTGGTAGAGGATACTCCTTCTAGGTAACACATATTCCACCATAAGGCGTAATATTGCTCCTAGCCATTTGGCTAGCCACCCAAGCATAGCCTCCTTGGCAAATGTCTTCTCTATGAGGAGGGACCTGGTTGGTACTAACAACGATCTCTTCTACACAAGGTCCAACCATCTTCATAAGAAACAAAACAAATTAAGTTACTCCTAACAATTAGCATAAACAAATAGACTACAACATAAATCCTAATCTACCCATCCTACCATTCTATCTCACAAGTTTATTATTTTATTAAGGTCAAGTTATTTATACTAGGGTACACAAACGTGCGTCGGGAGCAAAAATGCTCTGATACCAACTGTGACACCCTCAAATTTGCGGAAAGAAAAAACAATAATTTAAATAAATAACAGATGAGAATACGTTTCTAATAGGTTCACTTTAGTGAAAATCGGTAAATTTTAAAACCGGAACCTACTATTAAATATATTCATCATAACAAAGGTGTCTTAAATAAAAAGGTTCATAACAAAAAGGGAATAATATTATACATAAGAAATATCCAAAACAGGAGACATATCTCACGTATAAATACGGAAATAAAAGAGTGTATAATAATATACAATCCTAAGAACCGAATATAGGTCCAAGGTAAATACTTCGCTCGCTAGCTCGTCAATGTACCCAAGTATGCATCACAAACCTGCCAACCGCATTAAATATAAACACGGAAGCCACAGTCAGTGGGGAGTAACTACGAGTTCTCCCAGCCACGAAATGTCGAGTTTAATAAAACATGAATAACATAAAAGAAATGTATATGGCAAATACAAAACCTTAACATATACGATATGCTTTTCATGTTATGAAACAATTAACTAACATATAACCTATCATATGAAAGCTATCATGTGAATCTGATAACAACCTATAACACGAGGTAGGGAAGCTGGTATGCTGGCACAGAGGTTACATTTAAAACATGGCCCTGATACACTCAAACCCTAATCATACTAACTATCATGTGAATCAGTTAACAACCGGTAATCCAAACTCTATCAACCTTAGCCGGCTTGCATCTCACATTCTAAGATTCATAGAATCATCAAACATGAAAGACCAATACGTTTACAAACAGGCATAAGTTCCTAGTACCGTCAATAGTCGACTTCTGTAACTCGAGGCTATACCACAAGGTAGGAAAACATCCTAGTCCTAGACTGATCAGACCTAGCAACAACAGCTATTCCATTCTCCGTCTCATGACCAAAAGTACACAAGAATCTCTACTAGGCGACCCCCTAAGCAGAGTTGGCTAGTACTAAAGCTGGCTCCATTCCCAAAGTATAACTATTAGGCAGCCATGCTCCGACTTGGAGATAAACCCCCCAGGCCGGAACACAAAAGCTATCAAGCAGTGAACTATATACTCGTTAAAGATAGTAAGGCCTATCTATGACATGGTCCAAGATACTCATTTAGAATTAGAATGGTCAAGACGCCATATACTCATAATTCTTTATGGGTACTTAGTCAACACGACATATATCATACAATCAAACAGTCACGGGAAAAACTTCCTATCATGTGACTAATTGCATATAAATCATATTGAAATATCATATCGCCTCACATCTACTAAGGCTAATTCATTAATTAAATACAACCTTACTTGAAGACAAATCCCCGACCCGAGTCCCGCGACGGGTCATTAGTCAAAACGGGGCTGACTAGATCTTAGTTTGACCAAACTCGTTTGGTCAAATCGGCTAGAAACAGAGTCTTTACCATTTAGACTTGAACATAAAATCATCATATTCATTTCATGTTATTTTTATTACAACTTCTAACATGTGAATTATTAAATCTTACGAAAACCCGCTTGACTTAAAGGATATCAAATTAAACTACAATCTCGTATTATAATTTCTACAATCTCGTATTATAATCTCGTATTATAATTTCTTAAAGGATATCAAATTAAACTACAATCTCGTATTATAATTTCTAACATGTGAGAAATAATAATATTATAAAAATCTTTTAATTAAATAATTTACTTATTAAAATTTCCCACTTGCTAAATATTACAAAACACGATAAAATAACAATAAACTCAAAAACCGTCACAAGTCCAAAGAAGGGGACCCACGGCTGTTTTGGGCCGAGACAAGAACCGGCCTAGTTGGGCTGTTTTGGTCGACTTTTCTAAAACCGTTTCTTAATATTTTCCCGCATGCTTAACATATTTAAAACCCGTCAAAACAACAACAAAACAATCAAGTATCGACACAAACCCAAAGGACCAACCACAGACCAATCCAGACCTGGCTGGACCGGCCTGAACCGGGCTGAACCAGGCCTGAACCGGCCGGTTCTCAGCCTCCACCCACGGCCACTTCTCACGGCCAAACCAACCACCACTCCAAATTATTTCTAACATGATTTTTATTAACAACATCCATTTTTAACAACCAATTCAACCATCATTCATACAAAAATCATGATTATGAAAAAATCATCCAAATATGTCAAGAACACTAAACATGCTAAAAATTCATACAACATAATAATCATAACCACTTATCATGTTACTACTTAAAAACCGTAAAGCATAAACAACAACTAAGTATGTGTAACATTAAATTCGTCCAGGAACTCGGAATCGGTACCTTAGCTAGCACAAAATCAAGTCGCACCAAAGTAAGACCTAAAAACCCGTCTACTAATCTTCTTCTAAAATATACGAGTCACCAAACTCGTCTTCATAATCTTCTCCTATAAGAAATGACAAAAATAACATTATTAGTATTAAAACTTGATTTCAACAATTAAAGTGTTGAAAACGAGTTTGTCAGAATTGGAAATAAAACGTACATAGAGATGAAGAGCGGAGAGGAGACTCTAGAAATATAAGTTAGGACGGATTTGAACAAGTAACGAATGTTTTGTGACGATTTTGCTCAAGAACGATGAAGAACGCTCAAGAACACCAAGAACGATTTTGATTATATTAAAGAAATTATTAAAAAGGTATTAAGTTGATTTAGTGTAAAATGAAAAGATAAGTGGTGAGTAAAGTGGGAAGGTGTGCCATGTAATATAGGAAATAATGGAGTCGGGTTTTGAAATTGTTGTTACGGGATTGACTCGGGTTTTATAAACATATTATGGTAATTAATTAGATATTATTAGATTTTATAATTGTTTAATCAAATATCTAGATATTATTTAGATATAATGTTAGTTAAATGAAAATATCTAATCCTAAGAGGAGAAGAGGGGAGGCGTGTGGAGTGGAGTAATCGGGTCTGTTTTTAAGCGATTTGCGTAATTTAAACGGACCGATTGATAAAGTAACAAATATCTTAGATATTTGTATTAGTTTAATCAAATTAATTAAAAGATCTAATATGAGTGCAAAAAGGTGACATGGGGCGTGTGACTCATGCAAGAGTCGGGTTTCGGGTTTGTTTCGGGACTTAAGTTGACTCGGGAATAGTTAAATGACGTTCGGGGTTAAACCGTAAAACCTATTCTTTAATTCCAAATAAATTCAAAATAATTATATTAAATTATCATAAATTCAAATAAATCTTAATAAATTAAAATAAATTAAATTTATTATTTTTCAAATAAAATTTCGGTCTTTTAAATTACGGGTTGAGTCAGAAAAGTCAACGAAAGTCAAAGTTGACTTAAGAGTCAAGAAAAGTCAAAGACGATTCAAAAGTCAAGAAAAGTCAAAGACGATTCAAAAGTCAAGAAAAGTCAAAGACGACTTAAAACGGGATTCTCATGGAATCTCGCGGAAATTCCTAATGCGAACTCGGAAATTCCAAATTCGACTCGAAACAATAATTTCTAAATTAAAACTTAAATTTGCTGAAAAGTATCCGTAAAATATTTTCACTAGAAAAATAGGGTACATTTCGGGTTGTTACAGCTCGAGTTAGTGGAAGCTGATCCAGAGCCCGAAAGAACCTTCTTACGCAAGAGGAGAGGTTTAGATAAGATTGTTCAGGAGGAAGACTTGAGTACTTCTGAATCCGTCTTCGACAGTTTCATTTTCGAGGAAGATTCGACTGTTGAGACTACCATTCCAGCAAAGATGCCTAACATTGCTAGTCACTCTGAGCCTACCGCTGCATGTATACCCCAGGAATTCAAACTTACAACAGACGAAGATGGAACTTCCTTCGATCTTCATCCGTCTTATATCAAACTTGTCCAGCAGGATAAGTATAGGGGTGTGGCTGGGGAAGATCCGAGGAAGCATATGGAGACCTTTGCTGATTACTGCTCTTCTATTCCGGTTTCTAAAGGGGTGACACAAGACAAGATCAAGGAGGTCTTGTTTCCTTTTTCTCTTACCGACAATGCCAAAGAATGGTTGAAGAATCTGAATAGAGAAGAGCTGGGTATTACTGACTGGACTACACTTGCACTGGCCTTCTACAAGAAGTATTTTCCACAACAGAGGACAAATGCTTTGAGGGGTCAGATTACAAATTTCAAGGAAACGATTCATTAAAATCTCTATGAGTCTTGGGATCGATTAAAGACGCTTGAAAGGTATGTTCCTCACCATGGGTTCGAACAGTGGTTTCTATGTAACCAGTTCTACAACGGGTTATATGATGATCATCGAGCTATTCTAGATGCCGCATCGAACGGGAGATTCCAGAAGGAGATAGATGATGATAAGGGTTGGAAACTAATAGTGGAGATGGCAACCCATTGTGCTGAATATGGTAATCCGCGAAGTGGTACACGGACAGTAGCTAGTGTTGATTCTGACGGTCTGGATGCTAAATTTGATAAACTGAATGCCAGACTTGACAAATGGGAGAAGCAAGCTGCAGATAACCAGCAGACGGTTCATTTGCTGCAGCGTGATGAAGTAATTACTTGTGAAAGGTGTCCATCCCAATTTGAGATGGACAAGCCAGAATGTCCTAAATCCTACTCCTCCACCACAGCAGCCGATGTATCAACCGCCGCACAAGCAAGGATTCCAAAAAATCCATTCTTCACAGCAAGCTAGTTCCTCATCTGGAGGAATTTCAGAGGTTGGAGAGCTAAAGTCTATGATACAAGCTTTAGCTATCCAATTGAGCAAATCTGATCAAGCGACGAATGCTACCATTAAGCTTTTGGAGTCGTAGATTGCTCAATTGGCGGGAGCTAGATCGACTAGGCAACCTGGCCAGTTACCGTCTCAGACCTATAAGAACAAGGAGACACTGAACATGATCACCCTGCGAAGTGGTCTCACTTATGACAGTCCTGCTTGTACTGTGGCTGATATCTCTGGTGCGCATCCCGATGTTGCGAAGGTTGTTGCTGATAATGTAATCGATCGAGAGGTTATTGTTAGTCGATCGAATGAATTGAAGGACAAAGTACTCGATCGAGAGGTTAGTGTTGGTCGATCGAGTAAATCAGATAGACAGTTGGTCGATCGAGAGGATCCAGTTGCTCGATCGAATATTTTGACTGAGGAAACTGCTCGATCGAGCAGTTTAAGTTCTAATGATGATGGATCGAGTGACATTGATACTCGATCGAAGGGTCTTAATGAGCGAGAGCCTAGATCGAAGGGGTTAAGCATGCAGATGATTAACAACGCGATTGTCAAGGATATGCAACGTGGATCACCTGACATTCCAGTCCCGTTTCCTGGTCGTTTGAAGAAGGCTAAGGTCGAGAAGGAATTTGCTCGGTTCGCTGACATTGTACGCGATCTTAAAGTGAATGTTCCTTTTGCGGATCTCCTATTAAAGGTACCCTCTTACCTTAAATTTATGCGTGAAATTCTTTTACGTAAGAGGTCAGTCGATACTGTAGAGACTGTAGCTTTAACGGAGGAAAGCTCCGCGTTCCTCCAGAACAAGAGCCCACCTAAACTGTCTGACCCAGGTAGCTTTTCCATACCGTGTCATATAGGTACCTATCTCATAGATAATGCGTTATGTGACCTAGGAGCTAGTGTTAGCGTCTTACCTTTGTCTTTAGCCAAACGGTTAGGCTTTACCAAGCTTCAGTGTACCAACATGACAGTACAAATGGCAGATAGGACCTTGTCACGACGTTTAGGAATCATAGAGGATGTACCTGTGCAAATAGGGAGATTCTTTATCCCGGTCGACTTCATAGTATTGGACATACCCGAGGATTCTCACACTCCCATCATTTTGGGAAGACCGTTCTTGCATACTGCGCAAGCGGTTATTGATGTCGGGTTACGGACATTGACTTTTCAGATAGGTGGGGAGAACCTAGTATTCGCTCAGTCTCATGCTAGTAAAGGTCCTATGCTTGTTTCACCATGTCACGCGCTTCCCTTAGCCGACGTTACACTTGATTTATTTACGCATGACAAAGCTTCGGTTCCTATCGAGCCTATAGCTCCTGTCTGTGATATTCCCATTGCTACCGTAACACCTCCGCCCCAGCTTGGGAGCGAATTGGAGGAACGTGCTGTTTTGTGTTTTCTTACAGATCATAGAGCGGCAGCATTGGAGATGAAAAAGGGAGAGCCATGTTCGCGTGATGGCATCAAGAAGAAGTCCAAGAAGGACAAAGGAGCTCGCACATATTCGAGTGATTCAGAAGTGAAGCTAGACTCCAAGAAATTATCATATGTGTGGAGAAAGAAGTCGGAAATTACCGCAGCTGAGGGTAATTCCGCAAGTCAAAGGCCTGACGGTGGCCTTGTCATGAAACTATTTGGTTATTAGCCGGGTTTGCAACCCCGTGCAATTTGTAACAAACAATTTATTGCGTTTTCGTTAGACAATTAGACTTTTTATTTCGATTAGACTTTTACGTTATAATCCGTAGTTTAGATAAACAATTTATTTTTCCTGTTAGACAATTTTTGGTATTTTTGGGTATCGTTTTGTATCGTTTTTGCAGGAAAAGAAGCGGAAATCAATTGCTAAAAATCGAAGGCTGTGCAATTGGAAAACCACTCGATCGAGTAAACTGTTACCCGATCGAGTGATTTGGGGAAGATAAAGATCTCGATCGAGTAGAATTTCTACTCGATCGAGTAGAATTCCCCTTTGCTCTTCATCTTTCAATTTTTCTTCATAATCTTACCTGCAATTCGTGTTAATATCCAAATTACTTACCAATTACATCTACCCGACGTATAGGGTGGAGACGGAGGAGACTTCTGGGAGAAGGTGATGTTAGCTCCCCAGTTTGATGCTGGTTTGGGGAAGCTGTTGCCTTGTGAGTTCTTTCTGTTATTTTGTTTTTTTCATTCTTTGTATATATTTCATCCATTAGGAACATGAATTAGGTTGTGTTTCCCTTCCCCTTGTATGCTGTTGTGCTGAAGCCAATGAGGACATTGTCTGTTTTGGTTTGGGGAGGTGTTTTGCATCCTTTTACGTCTGCATTTGCATTTGCATTTGTATTGCATTCACGTTTACAATTCTTGTTAATTAGAAAAAATTTGAAAAAAATCAAAACTATCACGTTTATTTTTGCATATAGTCGAGTCGGATTAGAGTCTTGTTCATGATGAAATTGCACTACAAGTCTATTTTATGCTATTCCTTGCACCTTTCTTGACTTACTTAGTAAAATTGAAGTAGTGAACTATTAAATTTTGTCTTGGAATTTAAAATTTGACTATTTGACTTGACTCAGCATTTTGGCAAACTACTTATATATTCTGAGTTTTAGAGCCTATAATTGGGGACATCTATGACCAGTTCATCGAGGAGTGAGAGTAGTTACTCCCCACATCTCGTGTCATTTCCTTGTATATGAACTTTGATTTCTTATTGCCTGCATGCATTGGGTTCGTGGTCGGTATTACGTGTTTTGAGAATATTTGCATCTCCCTTTTCCTCATTTTACCCCATTAACTCCACATAAAGCCATATCTGCCTGTTGCCCTTAACTACATCCTAAATCGAGCCTATCTTTGCCGAGCTAGTTTAGTAGTCGAGGTATATTTTAACCGTTGTATCAGTTTTTGGCTCGTTTTCATTGATTGTAGTGGGTATTTGCGAGAAAAAAAAGAAGAGAAGTGATTAGTTGTGCCTCGATCGAGCTGTTTGTTTAGCTCGATCGAGCAAATTTTGATGTATGTTGTCTCGATCGAGTGACTTATTTCACTCGATCGAGAGGTTTTCCTCGTTAGCCAAGAAAAGAAAAAGAAAAAGAAAAGAAAATGAAAAAAATATAATGAGAAAAAAAATAATTGGCTGAAATTTGTTATTTACACCTCCTATGCCTATCATTATTTGTCGAGGTGTCTCATGGGATTTGTGTTGTACTTGCCTAGATATGTTAAGGCATCGAGCTTAGATTTTTGATAGTTGGAAGAATGGAACGATTTCTATTGCGGTCTTGTTAGGAACTAGCTTGGCTATTTACCTTCACATTTCCATTAATTGTTTTGCCCCTTCTTACCAATTAGCCTCACATATACATATCTTTGCAAATGTTCGGCACGTGATTGTCCTTGAACGGTGGTTTACGTGTGTACGGTGCTTGAATCATCTTTCATATTAGTTAGCAATGCATGTTGTGTCGGTCGTACTCTAGGTGAGTGACTATTTTTTCTTCTCTCTTTATTATACATATTTACTTACCATTTGCTTATTGAGAGAAGAGTGACCCGTGAGAGTCCAAATTTGGTTGAGTCTTGCAAGGTCGAAAGTCTAATTTATTTTCAAGATTGTACAAATTCGTTCACTTTCGTATTAAGCTTTGCAGCGATTGAATGAGTGCATTAAACTCTTTAGCATTGACTTGTAGCTAGCCCTGAGACTTACTCCATTCCCCTAGGTTTATTTAGTTCCATATATGTGCATTTAGTTTGCTTGAGGACAAGCAAAGGTTCGGTTTGGGGAAGTTTGATGCGTGTATTGTATATAGACTTTTTAGTCCATTTATACGCGCATTTCTATCACTATATGCCCCTATTTGGCTACTTTGTACTTTCATTGCCATTTTGTAGGTACAAGCTGCGTAGTAGCGGAAACCAAGCCTAAATAGTCAACTTTGCATGCATTTAGGAGAATGGAAGGAACGGAACAGAAGCTTTTGCATGGGAAAGCGTGCACCCGCTCACAATCGATGCCCAAAGTCATGACTCACGTTACATAACAAGCCAGAAGACCTCGATCGACTATACCATTGGTCAATCGAGGAGAGTTGAAGTAAGGAAGAACTCGATCGAGCTATACCTTTGCTCGATCGAGTGGCAGCTGCGATCGAGTGGATGAAGTACTCGATCGACTGATTTCCTCAAATAAAGACCTTGATCGAAGGGTATTTTCCCTCGATCGAGTGGAACCTATCACGGGCCTTAAGTCCGTAGCTTAATTAGGGTTTAGAGTCGTGTTATGCATTATATATGACTCTTATTTACGTCATTAGGAAAGGAATCCATCATCAATTAGCAGACACTTAGCATTAAACATTAGTTTCTGATCTTTACCTTTAGTTTACATTCGGTTTATTATCGACGTGGATTTATTCTTTACGCCGGATTGCTAAGATTGTAAACTCTTTTCTCTCTTTTATTCTTAACCTTTGTTTTAGTCTTAATTACTGTTTACCTTTCTTAATTGCTGCGTTATTACTGTTCATGCTTGTTAATTATGATTATATCATGTCTAGTGTCATATATTCAATCGTCTTTATTAGCATCGTTAATAGTATGAGTAGCTAATTCCCTTGTATGTTAGGATGAGGAAAACTGTAGTAGAAGCATGATAGAGTAGAGTATTTTAGTTAGTCTTGAATATGAGAATCAATTTAAGCAATTTAATTGAGGTTAGTCGAATGAGTGCACGCAGGAGACTAGCTAGGTAGTTAACCCCGACCTTGATCGAGAGATCGGAAGGGAAAGGCTTGCTTAGAATTAATAGGTGACTCCTAACAGGACGAGAGTTAATTAGGAAAATCCCTAGGGTGGTTTGAGACCGAGAGGAGAAAACCATTGCCCTTCTCATTGATAGATTGACTGACTTAGTTGACCCATAGATGCCGATATTGCAGTGGACCCAAGTGGAAGTGCAAGCATAGTTAATATCTATCATATAGAGAGAAGAGAGGATTATATCTGACGGTGTCACACATCCGTCCTTCTTATCCTTCAAATACTTGGGACAATTGCGTATCCAATGTCCCTTGCCTTTACAATAAAAGCATTCGGCTTCGGCGTGCTTCTTACCCTTAGCCTTGGCATTGCTATTCACAATAGCTTTGCCCTTTCCCTTTCCTTGCTTCTTAAATTGGGCCTTGGCTTTTCCCTTCCCCTTTTGAACCCCTAGCTTCAAGTTCTTCAATCTTATTGAAAGAACATCCTTTTGCTCACTCCTACTTGCTTCTATATCCCTTTCGACTTGGGTAAGTAGAGCATGGAGCTCGTGAAAGCTCTTATCCATGCCATGCATGTTATAGTTTGCCCTAGCTTGGGCAAACTTGGAAGGAAGTGAGTGAAGGATGCGGCCAACCGCTAGCTTCTTAGGAATCTTGACTCCTAGACGATCTAGAGTGTCCACATGTTCCACCATCTTAAGCACATGTGGGCCAACCTTTTGGCCCTTCTCTAGCTTGGCTTCAAAAAGCCGAGTCATAGCATTGTATTGGCGAATCTCGGGTGATTGAGAAAAAGCCAATGTCACCCTAGAGAATATCTCATATGCTCCAAGGGTGATGTATTGTTGCTTAAGGCTTGAGGACATCAACCAAATCAAGACCATCTTGACGTCGTTTGTTACCTTAAGGTACTCCTCATAGGCGGCTTTGGCCGCATTAGTGGCTCTTGGGCCGGGTTCATTGGGAGGTGCCTCGGTCAAGTAGCGTAAAACGTTATCCGATAACGCCGCGCCCTTGATCGTTTGCTCCCACTCGACAAAATTAGTTCCATCGTCTTTTAAGATGCATTTGTCCATAAAGGACCTTAGCCATGAGTCTTTTCCTAGTTGAACGGTGTTGTTATTGGTTGCCATTGCGAATTATGAATAACTACAACAAAATTAGGAAATATTAACAATCATTGTTTTAATCAATTTTACTTGCATAAAAAATTTAAACAAGTCACTCATATAATGACCCCTCAAGAAATTATATAAGCGATTCCGAGACCCGCATTTTAGAGAAAAGAACATGTCATGCAACTTTTATGTAAAAGACGGTAAGTCAACTTTTGATTAATTCTACTCCTAGAACTCTCGGTCGACGGATTTCAACTAAACCCATCTCCTAGTCTTAAGATAATGCTTATCTTGTTGAGTCCAACCCAATTTAGGCGTGTGATCGTATCACTCTACTTACCCGAGGTAAAAAGGTCCACGTTGTGGTTGTCCTAATGAACACGGGGTTCATAGGTGCTTCAATTGGTAAGGCTAAATCTCAATTCCTTTTTAAGTTATGTGAGAGGTCTTGCCAATTTTAGTTATTAATTCCCTATAAGTGAACTAAGTCGGTGAATTTTGAATAATGTTGAATTGACAATCGATAAATAAAATGCATGTTGGTGATTTTGGCATGTGCGGAAAAATAAAGCAAGCAATCAAATTAAATCCTAGTATGGCCACCTAGCTAATCTATTTAACTAGATGATTACAAAATCGGAAACCAACTCCTTGGTCCCTTGTCTCTTCATGGAACGCCTTCCAATATGGCACCGTCTTTTGGAACACCGACTTCGGGAATCACCGTCTTCACAATAAATAAATACAAAAATACAAATGATACATAGAAAAAACTATTATACATTTGATCAAAATAAATCTATTAATTATTACAAACGGGCGATACGAGATCGCAAATAATTACAACCGAATCGGTATTCCCTTACATTACGGGTAATACCAATTAAAAATCTAAGCCATACTAGGTACAACTTGCAATAAAAATAAATAAATGACATTCATTCATTCAATCATAACAACATAAATAAAAATGTGTAAAGTCATGCCAAAATCACCCTCAACACTTGTCATGTTCATTCTAGCTCGGTTTTTACGAATTTTATCGATTTTATCTACTAAAAATCAATAATCAACACTTAAATCGTATTTAAGCTCAAACTAATTATGTAAACTGATTTAGAACTCAAAATTATTCCCCACTAATTTTATTTGTAATTAATTAGTTTGAATTGATCGCATTTGCTATTAAAAGAGGTTTAATCATAACTTTTATGAATTAAACCCAAAATAAAATGAAAAACATTACATTAAAAATTGAAACAAATAATTTTTTGTACATACTGGAACATTTCCAGGAACCTCAAGAACAAAAAAACATTTGCCAAAAAAATTTGAAATGATTTTATGAACAAATAGCTTTATATAAATCGGTTTTATCAAATAAAACAAACTAAAATAGTAAAAAGATGAAACAAATTTTGAAATTTTACCAGGATGATATAAATAATATTTTAAAATGTACAAAAATTTTTGAACTCCAGAAAGTCTCGTTTCAATTTTAAGAACAAAATAACTCCTTTAAATCGATTTTTATCCAATAAAAATCAATAACCATGCAATACATTACCAAAAGTCACGAAAAATTACATACAATATGTACACCATGCATGTGAGAACATATAAAAAATTTTGAGGCCAGATTCAACATGCAACTATTTTTAGTTAACTTTTAACATAAAAACGCATGCTAACTCGGTTATAAAAGGCCATAAATCATAATAAATAGCAAATTAATTCGTAAATTCACCAAATTAGACCACATATATTTTGAGGTCAGTAGGTATGCATGCAAATCAGAAAATTTTGTGAAAACCATTTTTAACATAAATTTTCGATTTTACTCAAGTTATCGTATAACCCGATTTTAATGCTCAAAATCAACATGCATGCTACAAGCTAGCTCTGATACCACATGAAAGTTCATAGACCCTAATTAGACTCCTCTAATTAGTTACTAAATTACTTGTTAATTTAGTGTTTAATAAAGATCTATGTAACATGCATGCAAATTAAAATGCATAATAAAAAGTAAGAAGAAATTTCCTTACATTGGGAAATTTCGGTTTATATGGGCACAACAAGAAACACCTTTCTTGTTGATCTTGTGCTAGAAAGAAATAGATGATCCTCCTTGTAATCTTCAAGTTAGAAGATCTTCTTTAAGATGCACCCAAGAGAAAACCCAAACTAATCACTTAGTTTTTGACTAGAAAACACAAGTGATAATATGAACTAATATTAGATTTATTACTACTCTAGTAATAGGAAAAATATTAGTGTTTGAGAGTTTTTAGAGAGATGAGGATTTTAGAGTGATAAGCATGCAAAATAAGAATGAACTAGTCAAGTAAAATGAACAACAATATTGTCCATTTAAGGACACATGGTCCGGCCAAAAGAGAGCCCTAGTGGCCTCTTATTTTGCTTAAAATAATCTCATGCAAAATAGTTGAGTGTAGGAGTGAATAAGAATATGATCATGTGTCATAAACATGACATGATCACATGTTGTAGTGTGATACAAGAAACAACAACCATCATGTTATACACTACATGATTTCGGCCCCCACTAGTGTCATGTGGTCCATTTTGATTTTTGATATTTGTCCCACAAATACTTATAATCATATGCTTAATTATCTTGTATAATTAAGGGTTAATTTGATCATATAACAATTATATGACTCAAATTAATAAATAATATACACTTAACTTTTAAGTGATATTTTATCATTATATCAATATATAATGGGTCCCACAATGCCTAGTTAGTTTATTTTACAACTCCTTGTAAATATAATTAACTAATCACCTCTACCTCAAAGTATATGCATAACCTCAACTAATTTAATGAATTAACTATTAATCACTAAATTAAATCTTATTCAATCGTATTAAAATAAGACGTAAAATTTATTCAGTCAATTATCGCATAATTGACTAATAAACTTATCCGGAATGAGTTCGTAACTCAATTTCCAATAAATAACTCTCGTAACTAAACATATATCAAACATATATGTAAAGTACTAATTAATATGTATGGTATACAAATAATTAGATTTCTGTTTGGGTCTCATCCTATAGGTGTGACCGAAAGGGGTCAAATGATTACCGCCGTCATACGACAATAACGTCTTACTCTACTCAGCTGACCGTTATCGATTTACGTTAATCAACTAACGTGGAGTATCAAAATACTAGTCATCCCACTAATATTCCAAAATGAGATTTATAATATAAATGCGCTATTGTGGAGGACACTTGCTCCAACAAATGACTGGTTTGGAAATGTTTGTCCTAGACAACGCTAGTGTCGTTGTAAGAGTGTTGACTCAAAGTGGAAAAAATGATTTTGACTAGACACTCGGATAGAGTTTCGACTCATTTTGCGCTACTTTAGGCCACCTTTGAAAATGCTTTACAAATTTAAAAAAGGATTTTGATTTTGAAAATTTTGTAATGGTTTATTTACAAAGTCGTGATCATGTAAGGGTTATACACATTTAATAGGCAGAATAACGGTATGTTGAGTGCATTTAAAAGGGATTTGGCTTAAATGGGTAGGTTGCCATACCAAGCAATCAAACCCATGGTCGGTGGAGACGTCCGCGCCAAACAAGAGAAAGGCCGGTTCCCAGTCTATTTCCTCGAATAGTGAAAGTTCTTGGTGCTAACATGAGTACACACCGTGGTAAGATTGACGTCAATCGCTATCCATCCTTAGGCCAAGATAAGAATTTGGAGCATCCAGACAAGACGATTGGTCGAAAGGGTTGGGTTGGGCATAGGAAGGCCGAATAAAACGACCTAGGAAGGTCGAGTAATGAGAACCGACAACTGTCTCATACATACTATTCCATAACCTCATTCAAGTTTCACCCTGGATAACACGTAAGAAATAAAATAATAAAATTATCTAAAGATAGATTAACAGTGATATTAGGAGTTAATAGTTGATTAATTAGGCAATTAAGCTACGTCGGAGCGAATTAAGAAGATCTGAGACAGAAAGCAGCCCGGAACATGCGCAACAGAAGGTGCGTCCTCTGGAAGAGGCGCAACACTCTGTACGTTTGTTCCTGAGTTGGGTTCTGACTGTGAAGCCAGAATCGCAATCAGTTAACATTCGTTTGTGTATTTACGGTTTATTAGTGATCTATAAGTCGGGTTTAAGTGATTTAGTTGATTGATTATACTCATTATATCAAAGACGAATCTAGAGATTTGATATGAACAAATCTAACCTCTTAAGACACAATTTGATGGATGACAAAAACCTACTAATAATGATTATTAGGGATCCAAGTCAACACAAACTATCTAAATATGAAATTATGATTAAAAGACGATTTATAAGAAATAATAAAAACTAATGATGGTTTTGAAAAGGTTTGAGCATAAATCCGACATGAATCTTACATTAGATGAAATAAATAAAATACAATACAAAAGATGTATTTAAAACACCCTCAGACTTACATTTTGACGAAACGAGATATGAACTAAAGTAACGATTTAGCGATAGCTCGACTCGAATGTAAAGAAAGTTCCCCATAAGAGGATCGATTGATTAATTAAGATTGATTATTGTTGAGTTGGTCAAATTGGTAGGTCAATGCAATAACGTGACAGGAACCCAGAAGGATTTGAGCTTACCTGGTCGATTGATCAAGCAAGTAGTTGTCAAAATGCTTACAGGAAGGGGTAGAATGCAAAGAGAGTGAAAAGAAGGGGCGGAACACTCGCGTGCCTTGAAATTGTGCACGAACCTCTCCTTATATAGGGAGAAGTCCTAAGAGTTTTGGAATAACTCGAACACGGAAAAAAATCTAGAAAATATCCCTGAAACAGGCAAAATGAGATGGGGAAGAGGTGCAACAGGCACTACGACTCTTGGAAGAGGCGCAGCTCCTGCTGCGTCATTTCCCGAGTAGTTTCCTAATTTGAAATAAAGATTTCCGCGTTTCAATTATGGAATTGCGGTATATTTCGATTTCTTTTCTAAATAAAATATGAATATATATATTACACGAAAAATGATAAGTTTTGAAATATTATAATATCCGTAATATTATAATATCCGTAATATTCTCGACCGTTCAGACACGGTTTTAAAAGACGGTTTTTGACCCGGACTCCAAAATGACTCTAATGGCTGTCAACACAACCGTATTGGCACGTAGATGACGACTAAAGAGTAGACACAACTATTTGAGCTGACACTTGACGATAAAGTTACGAATTGTCATAAATCGTTCCACGTACCAAACATGCGGCCCAATCATCATTGGGTGGTTGGCGGAAGGTGTAGATTCGAGGTATCTACAGGACGAAAGCGTCGGATTGCTAATTCGTTGTACGAGTTATTCGTACCGTGGGTTGGAATCTCTCTCTCTTTCCGTGTTCCATTTACATTTTACATTAATTGATCATCATTATTATGTTTTTTTATATATTATTTTCGTTCGAGTTTATTTATAAACAATTTAACATTTTTTGATAAAAAATTAATTTTTTTTATGAAATGGAACCCAAGATTAGCTCTATCCGGGGCTTGATGCTATGGAATTAAAGAGCACTTCTCTAATCAGGCTAGGCATCTCTAGCTGAGCTGGGCGCCGGAGTCCTAGATGCGCTAGTGATCGGCACATACGGGACTCGGTTGTCCGGGTTCTCGACCTGGTATCATATCCTGCACCTTGCATTCATGGACACCAAAAGAATTGACTCCGAAGCCATATGAGGATGAGTTTTGGCGCCTCCTTTACAAGAAATGCTGGGCTCGGTCCCCTGTGAAATCACAGATAGATCTTCACTCGCATTCAGCCTTCCAGAGTAAGGCAACTCTATTTCGTTTCGTCAACTCAACCTTTGTCTAGTCCTGTACGCTTGATATTATTAAAAATGCCCAGAAAAACTTTAGCCAAATTCCAGAGTTAAAGACAGGTCTTCCGATACCCTAATAGACACCCTCTACGCGTATTTTGTCTACCAAACAGCGCAATTTCCTACCATTATGTTCAACAAATACACCCTAAAAAAGCTGCCCTGCCCTGGCTTTCCATTAAGATGGATCTCTCCCGCTGGCCAGAAAGATTATAAGTGGAAGAATCCGTGCATAGAAAGTCCCCCTTAGATTCGAGATGAATAAAATGAAGACTAAAAGAAAGATCGATTCTTCAGGATCCTTCATTTTTTTCAAACGGAACGAACACCTTGTTTCTAGCCAAGCAAGCCTCTTCTTATTTTTATTGGTCGGGCCATCGCGGATT
Source organism: Heliosperma pusillum (assembly GCA_022085475.1). Lineage (NCBI taxonomy): Eukaryota > Viridiplantae > Streptophyta > Magnoliopsida > Caryophyllales > Caryophyllaceae > Heliosperma > Heliosperma pusillum. The sequence goes on along the minus strand of JAIUZE010015877.1, from coordinate 36,836 downwards.
ACCAGCTAAGGCGCCTAAATGACCGATCAGTGATATAGGAGGTAGGGGTCTATGCCCTTACCTTTCCTAAGGACTTTGGCCAGCTGGCGGATTGATTTGATTGATCGGGTCAGAAATAGAAATTGGAACATTTTCTCGTGCCGCTGAAGACATGAACTTCCCCGAATACTGGAAGAATTCCTCTCCTTTATTGATGGCCAAGTTGAACGGATTAAGCAGAAGGGAGTTGCGTCAGGTGAGGGCCGTCGTAATCAAATTCTCCAGCCGTAGCTCTTCTCCTTCTCAGAAAAAAAGGTTTTAAGGCAAAAAGAAAACAAGCGTATGTTGGCTGAAAAGAAAGACGACCTCACGAATAAAAAATTAAAAATTTAATTCTTCCATGTCTTAATAAAATCTTAAATTTCTCCCTTAGTTGAAGGGAATTCAGTTCAACAAGCGCTTGTACTTTCCAGGTCTGGATTTTTTGCGTCGTTTTCGTCGTAGAACCAGATTAAGGAATCAGAGCAATTCAACAGCTCGTCTATCTGAGACTAATGCTTTGTCCCAGTCTCTTTTCAGGAAGAAAAATTGTGAGCCCAGTTATTGTGGAATAACTTTTTTTAGACTTCGTTGGATCCAGAACTTTCATAAGCGGGCCAAATCCAGAAAAAAGCTGAAAAGCTCCCAGATATAAGGCCTTAGCTGGTGTCCGTGAAAGTCTATAGACTTTAATTAGACTCCTCTAATTAGTTACTAAATTACTTGTTAATTTAGTATTTAATGATCTATGTAACATGCATGCAAATATAAAGACATTTTAATAAAAGAAGAAATTTCCTCACATTGAAATGGAAATTAAATGGGCACAACAAGAACTCCTTCTTGTTGTTCTTGAGCTAAAAATATGGATGAACAAAAACAATCTCCAAAATAGAAGACCTCCTGGAGAGTAACTGTCTGACCGGAAAATCTACCATAGATCTCTTTCCGAGCGTGGCCACGTATTTACAGTAACTTCTCCTCGAGTGGCCTAAAGATGTTTGTACCCAACGTGGGTGGACAATTCCCGTTGATTCATCTACTCTGTATGATGCAGATCACCATGATCCAGAAGATGTCCATCGGCCTCCTTCCACGGCACGACCTAGAACATCAACCAAAACCAATCGGAAACTGCACCGACTCAGATAGACGGTCGCCAGTCAAAAGAATCGACTCATAGGAATAAGATAGAAGACCCTGCCACGACCAGACATCAAATAATTGATTTAAGGGTCTCTACAAATGTCACTGTCCGACAGAGTGTCATACAGTTTAGTCCTATTCACTTGAATAGGGTCTAACATTGTCTTACAATCTATTCGGATAAACAAAGTATTACATTTAGTCAAACTAAATAAAATAGTTTATAATAAAACTCGAACAATGAATGCATTTATCATATATGACATAATTAATACAACAGTCAATTATAACATATTACATAATCTAAAGGAATTCTGGTACACGTCTCAATCCCATTGTGGCGACATGACCATCATGTTTAGCCTTTGATAAAGGCTTGGTTAAAGGATCAGCAATGTTGTCATCTGTCCCAACCTTACAAATGTCAATTTCCTTTTTGTCCACGTAATCTCTAATTACATGATACTTCTTAAGTACTGTCTAGACTTGTTACTAGACTTGGGCTCTTTTGCTTGAAAAATATCCCGACTGTTATCACAATAAATCGTGATAGGATCTTTGGCAGTTGGGACTACTGTTAGTCCTTCCAAAAATTGCCGAATCCACACAGCTTCCTTTGCAGCTTCAGACGCTGCAAGGTACTCTGCTTCTGTTGTAGAATCTGCTGTAACGCTTTGCTTGAAACTCTTCCAGCAAACAGCTTTTCCATTCATCATATAAACGTAGCCGGATTGGGATTTCATATCATCCATATCTGTTTGGAAACTGGCCTCTGTGTAACCTTTTACACGTAACTCAGTCTCGCCTCCAAACACTATGAACAAATCCTTGGTCCTTCTTAAGTACTTAATTAAGGATATTCTTTACGGCTATCAAGTGACTCTCAGCTGGATTTGCTTGGTAACGACTTGTCATGCTCAAAGCATAAGCAACATCGGGACGAGTGCACATCATAGCATACATGATTGATCTAACATCTGATGCGTAAGGGATCAATTTCATGCGTTCAATCTCCTCGGGTTTTGTAGGGCACTCTGACTTGCTCAAAGTGATCTCACTCCCCATAGGAAGAAAGCCTCTCTTAGAGTCTTTCATGTTGAACCGATAAAGAATTTTATAAATATAAGTTTCTTGACTTAATGCTAGTATCCTTTTAAATCTATCCCTATAGATCCGGATACCTAAGATGCGCTGGGCCTCTCCTAAGTCTTTCATTTGGAGATGTATCCCTAGCCACTACTTCACAGAAGTGAGCATTGGAATATCATTTGCAATGAGTAGTATGTCATCTACATACAAGACTAGAAAAGTTACTTTACTCCCACTAAACTTCATCTATAAACATGGTTCCCCAACACTTCGAGTGAAACCATTTTGTTTAATTACATGATTGAAACGATGATTCCAACTCCTGGATGCTTGTTTAAGACCATAGATGGATCTTTTAAGTTTGCATACCTTCTTAGGGTTTGATGGATCCACAAAACCTTTAGGTTGTGTCATGTACACTTCCTCTTCTAGAATCCCATTCAAGAAGGCGGTTTTGACATCCATTTGCCAAATCTCATAATTATGAAATGCGGCAACCGCTAAGATAATCCTTATTGATCGAATCATGGGGACTGGGGCGAAGGTTTCGTCATAGTGAAGACCATGAACTTGGGTGAAACCTTTTGTCACCAATCTAGCTTTGTAAACATCATTATGTTTATCTATGCCACTTTTGATCTTATAGATCCACTTACACTGAAGAGGTCTTACCTCTTTAGGTAAATCAACCAAGTCCCATACTTGATTGTCGTACATAGAATCCATTTCAGATTGCATGGCTCCTAGCCTTAGCTTTGAGTCGGGACTACAAATGGCTGCTTTGAAGGTAGTAGGTTCGCTCGTTGCTTTCAAAAAGTAACACATTATAGTCATCACCTTCCTCGATAATACCAAGGTATCTATCAGGTTGATGACTAATTCTCTTGAGCTCTTTGGTTCCGAAGGAATAAGGACCGTGTCAGACGAAGAGGGAACGTTTTCCTCATCGTCCTTTTCGGTTTGTGGCTCTTGGACTTCATCAAGTTCAAATTTTCTCCCACTCTGTCTTTTAGAAATAAAATCATTTTCTAAAAAGACTGCATCACGAGACACGAACACTTTGTCCTCGTGTTTATTATAGAAGTAATAAGCACGTGTTTCCTTTGGATATCCTACAAACATACATTTGTCAGATTTGGACGCGATTTTATCGTCAGACTTATTCTTAACAAAAGCCTCGCATCCCCAAATTCTCATAAACGAAAAACAAGGGACTTTCCCTGTCCATATCTCATATGGAGTCTTGTTTGGCGCTTTAGTCGGGCTTCTATTTAGTGAAAATATTGCAGATAAGATAGCAAAACCCCAAAAATAATCAGGAAGCTCTGTCAGACTCATCATAGATCGAACTATATCTAATAAAGTTCAATTTCTCGTTTCGGACACACCTTTTAATTGAGGTGTCCCAGGAGGAGTCCATTGTGATACTATACCACAATCTTTCAGGTGTGAATCAAATTCATGGTTCAAGTATTCACCACCACGATCGGATCGTAGGGTTTTAATCTTTTTATTCAATTGGTTTCTACTTCATTTTGAAATTCTTTGAATTTTTCAAAAGCATCACTTTTATGCCTCATCAAGTAGACATATCCATATCTACTCAAGTCGTCGGTCGGTAAAAGTAATGAAGTAGTGATAACCACCTCTAGCTTGGATAGTCATTGGACCGCATACATCCGTATGTATAAGCCCTAATACTTCAGTTGCTCGTGTCCCTTTTCCCGTAAAAGGAGCACGAGTCATCTTTCCTAGAAGACAATATTCGCATACACCATAAGATTTGTAATCGAATGGTATGAGTACTTTCGATGAAACAAGTCTCTTTATGCATTGTTCGTTTATGTGCCCTAAACGACAATGCCAAAGGTATGATTGATTAATTGTTTAGGTTCACTTGTTTTGAGCCTTTTGTTTTCTACATGATAGACATCTTTTGCAATATCTAGAACATAAATACCTCCAATAGAAATGGCCTCACCATAAACCATTTCATTAAATGAAAAAGTACAACGATTGTTCTTAATAAAAAATGAAAAACATTCCATGTCTAACACGGAAATGGAGATAATGTTATTGGTAAGAGTTGGTACATAATAGCAATTATTTAAATACAACTCTAAACCATTAGGCAAAATAAGAACGTAGGTGCCCACGGAAACTGCGGCTACCTTAGCTCCATTTCCCATGCGCAGGTCCACGTCACACTTGGCTAGTGCTTGCACGTCCTTCAGCCCCTGTACATGATTACAAAGGTGAGAACCACAATCGGTATCAAATACCCAAGAAGATGTACTAGCAAAGTTAATATCTATCATATAGAGTGATGAAAGAAATTTACCTGACGTTGTCACACAACCGTCCTTCTTGTCATTCAAGTATTTGGGGCAATTGCGTTTCCAATGCCCTTTGCCATTACAATAATATCAATCTGCCTCTGCGTGTTTGTTGACTTTGGGCTTGGGCTTATAAAAGACCTTGCCCTTTCCCTTGCCGATTTTCTTAAAAAGAGTCTTACCCTTTCCTTTGTCCTTCTTTATCCCAAGGCTCATGTTCTTCAATTTCATTGAAATAACGTCCTTGGGCTCACTCCCACTAGCCTCCATGTCCCTCTCTGCTTGGGTGAGGAGGGCATGGAGCTAATGGAAACTCTTTTCCATGCCATTCATGTTATAGTTCACCCTAAATTGGGTGAACTTAGGTGTGAGTGAATGAAGGATTTTACCCACCACTAATTGCTTCGGAAATTTGCACCCTAGACGCTCTAAGGTGTTGGCGTGCTCAACCATTTTGAGCACGTGTGGGCCAACTTTTTGGCCCCTTGAAGCTTAGTGTCAAAGAATTTCGTAGCCGCCTCATATTGGAGAATTTGAGGGGCTTGCGAAAACATCGACGTAATCCTCGTGAATATCTCATATGCATCGAGAGATATCAATTGGAGTTTGAGTTTGGGTGAGATTGACCAAATCAAGACATTCTTGACGTCATTGACAACCTTCAAATAAAGGTCATATTCGGCCCGAACCACCGCGGACGATCTAGGCGCAGGTTTGGTGGGGGGCTCTTCGACCAAGTAGCGAAGCACGTTATCAGATATCGCGGCGCTCTTGATCGTTGATTCCCATTCAACGAAATTACTACCGTCATCTTTTAGGACACATTTGTCCATGACGGATCGCAACCATGAGTCCTTACCCAAGGTTGTGTTGTTTGATGAAGTTGACATTGTGCGAATATGGTTACTACAACAAAAAGAAATATAGAAACATTCATTGTTAATTTACTTGAAAAACATTTTAACAAGTTTAGCATTTATATAATGACCTCTCACTAACTTATATAAATGATTACAAGACCCATTTTTGAATAAAAATAGTCATCGTATGCTATCTTTATCTAGAAATGGTAAGTCATTACTTGACTAATTCTACCCTTAACACTCTTGGTTGACGGATTTCAACTAAATCCATCTCCTAGTCCCAAGATAACGCTTATCTCGTTGAGTCCAATCCAATTTTAGCTTGTGATCGTATCACCCTACTTACCCGAGGTAAAAAGGGGACCCACGAGCGTGGTAGCCCTAATGAACACGAGATTCATAGGTGTTACTAATTGGTAAGGCTAATCTCAATTTTTTAAATATGTGAGAGATCTTGTCAATTTAGTTATTAATTCCCTATAAGTGAACTAAGTCGGTGAATATGAATAACGTCGAATTGACAATAACGAAAATAAAATGCATGTGTGACGATTTTGGCATGAGCGGAAATAAAGCAAGCAACAAGCAACGGAAAAATCCTAGTATGGCCACCTAGCTAATCAAATTAACTAGATAATTACAAATTCGGAAACCAACTCCTTGGTCCCTTGCCTCTTCACTTGTAACACCTTCCAAAAATGGCACCGTCTTGAGGGAGTCACCGGTCTTCATAAAAATATTTACAAATATAAAAATATACAAATTCCTATTATACATTTATTCTATAAAATGAAATTATTAAATTATACTAACCGGCGATACGAGATCGCAATAAAATTACAACCAAACCGTTATTCCCTTACATTACGGGTAATAACAATTAAAAATAACTAGGCCATACTAGGTACAAAATTTGCATAAATTATTAAATAAATGACATTATTTCATTCAACCATAAATAAAACAAATTGCTGCAAAATTCATGCCAAAATCGCCCTAAACACATTTATGCTTATTGTAGCTCAATTTTACGGGATTTATTGATTTTTAACCATTAAAAATCATTATCAACATTTAAATCTTTTTTAAATTCAAACTAATTAACTAAACTATTTTAGAACTCAAAATTAGTCCCTAATAATTTTGTTGGTCATTAATTACATCGATTTGATTTCATTTGCTATATATAACGGTTTAATTATAACAATTATGAAATAAACTCAAAAACAAATATATAAACATCATAAAAATTTGAAACCAAAACTTTTGTACATTCTGGAACATTTACAGGAACTCCAAAAATAAAAAACATTTGCTCAAAAAGATGATCAAAATCATAATGTAAAATGTAAAATGTACCAAAACTTTGTATTAAATGGTTTTATCAAATAAAAATCATTAAATATAGTAAAAAAGAGAACCAAATTATGAAATTTCACAAAGATGATCAAAATCATAATGTAAAATGTACCAAAAATTTTAATGACCAGAAAAATACGTTTCAATTTTATGAACAATATAATCTCTTATTGTCGACTTTTATTGTATAAAAATCAATAAACATGCAATACTTAATTAAAAGTCACGATATATTACATACAATATTTAAGACATGCATGTGACATTGTATTAAAATTTCATGGCCAGAATAAACATGAAACTATTTTTAGTTAACTTTTAACTCATAAAATGCATGTTAACTAGGTTTAAAAGCCAAAAATAAAAATAAATAGCAAATTAATTCCTAAAATCACGAAATTTGACCACAAACATTTTGAGTCAGTAGGTATACATGCACCAAAACAATTCGTCATAATCATATTTTAACTCAAATTTTTGATTTATTAGTTATCTTATAACTTTAATAAAAAATGTCCAAAATGAACATGCATGCTACAAGCTAGCTCTGATAACACATGAAAGTCCATAAACCTTAATTAAAATCCTCACATTGAAATGGAAATAAAATGGGCACAACAAGAACTCTTTCTTGTTATTCTTGAGCTAAAAATATGGATGAACAAGAACAATCTCCAAAATAGAAGACCTGCTTCAAGTTGCACCAACATGATACCAAATAATCTACCCTTATTATTAACTAGATACTAAGATAGATATTATGCTACTAATATTAATATATATTACTACACTAGTAATACTTAGTAAATATTAGTATTATGAGAGTTTTAGTGAGAGGATAAATTTTAGAGAGAAGTGTGAATTAAGCACAAAATCTAGTAGTGAAAAATGAACAACTATTGTTCATTATATAGCCATTATGGCCGGACCATACATGTCCATATGGCCTCTTATTTTGTTTAATTTATTCACATGCAATAAGGTGGAGTGTAGGAAATGTTAGAAAGATTAAAGTATGTAGGTTAAGTCACAATCAAAAGGAGAATTGTGTAAGAAGAAAAGAACAAAATCATTTCTTCCTACACATGCCATAACCGGCCACGTGTGGCTTATTATGGTCCATTTTGATTTTTGATATTTGTCCTACAAATACTTATTAATCATATGCTTAATTATCTTGTATAATTAAGTGTTAATTTGATCATATAACAATTATAGGAGACAAATAAATAAATAATATGTACTTAACATTTTAAGTAATATTTTACCATTATATCAATATATAATGGGTCCCACAATGGTTAGTTAATTTATTTTACAACTCCTTGTAAATATAATTAACTAATTACCTCTATCTCAAAACCTCAACTAATTTAGTAATTTAACGATTAATTACTATTTTAAATCTTATTTAATCATATTAAAATAAGATATAAATTTATTAGTCAATTATCGCATAATTAAAAAATAAACTTAATCGAATTTGAGTTCATAACTCAATTTCTAACAATTAATTCTCGTACATATCAAATATATGTAATGGACTAATTAACTGTATCATATACACATAATTAGTTACTATTTCGATTTCATCATATATGTGTGACCGAAAGGGATCAATTGACCACCGCCGTCAAACGACAATAACGTCAAACTCTAGTCAGCCAACCGTTATTGATTTACGTTAATCAACTGACTAATCATATATATATATATATATAGTCAATAAATATCCCAATTATATTCCTTAATAAGATTTATTATGTGGCGCACTATTGTGGAGGACACCTACTCCAACAGTCCGATCCCGGGCGTCTGTAAAATCAGAACTAGAAGTAGAAGGTCTTCCGCTTCTTTTGGTTACCGGTTGGGGGTTTGAAACAAGAGAAAGAAGACCAAGAATTGATTATATTGAAACGACTTTGGTATAAGCATGCGTGACTGTGAGGCCGACTGGTCGAACAAAGACAAAAGTCGGCCACAAAGAAAGAGAAAAGCATCTTTAAAAGGGTGTTCCAGAAATCTCTTTGATCGAGTCAATAGTTCTACGGCTTTCATAAAAATTCTCGTAGAATCGAGAATGATGTTTGCTTTAAACTCGTCCCAACTGTGCCAATTCCAGTTTTTGACTTCCTAAGACTAGTTTAATTGCTAAAATAAGCCTGGATTATCAGAAAAATGAAAAGTACACTTTTACATGATTGATAGGAGACAAAATCTTAGACTGGACTCCGACAAAGACTTGAATGTAAATCCCGACTTATAATTGTGAACGTCGGTCTTGAGCTCGTCTCTTTCAAGAGTTGGTTCAGATGCTTGGTTTGAAAGTTGGTCCACTTTTGCAACTTGATTTGCCTTAGGCTTGTGACGGAGACAGTTGGATTAGGACGACATGTCCCCACTCGATCTTCAATACAAGTCTACATGGAATCGTGATTGGATCCATGGGTTATAGCCCGTTATCTTCAACATTGGGCTTGACTCGAGTGTTGGATTCGGCTTTATAACGCTATGACAATGATGATTTTGACAAGGTGAATATCCTATTCGACGGTACAACGTCTCAGGATTGCAAATGGATTGGACCGTTTTGGACCTGGAAACGAACATGAGGTTAATTTGTGAAAAATTCATGAAAATGGTGGATTTGGGTCTTAGACCCGACTAGACATGACTTAGACCCATAAACGAACCAAGTTCATTTGTGGGGGGTCTTTAACATAAGGACATGTGATTTGTGGGGGGGGTCTTTAACATAAGGACATGCATTGACTTGGACACAAACTTAGTGTGAGTAACCCGGACTTGGACAATCTAATCTAATTGGGTCAAGTTGAATGCCCTAAAGTGATGTGGGTATGGCGTTATGTGCTTCGAAAAAAAAGACTACATCTAATCTAGATAGGACTTGGATCCGTACTTGGATCGAGGTGGCCCAAGTGGGCCATGATATTTGTCCTTAGGACGGGCTAACTAGCCTTGTGACACTTGACATGGGCACGAATCACAACGAGACAAGTTCTATGCTCGAGTTTGGATTGGATAAAACTAAATTTGATCATTTTTAAAATGATGATTTATTGTAAATCGAGTTTTGAAGCGGGCAGCATGCCGGCTGGGAAAAGGCATAATTTGGCCAAAAATCCTAGGTCTATTTGAGCAGCATTCCACGTTTTTAAAACATTGCATTTTGAAAGTGGCTTGTTGAAAAGTTTGGGTTTGTAAAATGACATGGAATTTTTTTAAAATCATGACACGGAAACTATCTACAAATTAGTCAGTCACAAAATAGGCATGTATGCTTCTAAACCTCTAAGTCTTGGTCGGTCAAAATAAGGTCTATACCCTTCAACTAGCCTTGCCAAGGAAATACGGTCTCCATAAGCAATGTGCAATATTCTAGCCTTGATCCAATGGTCAAGTGAGTGGAGAAAGTTGATGTGAAAAAAGTGAAACAGACCTTGGCTTAGTGGGACGTCGCCCCTTTTCCATCACAAAGACGGGAGGGCGGCCCGAGAAATGCTAACAGGTTTATGCATTCCTCGTTTTACTACGAGTATCCATTTACTAACCATTACTTTCTTTTCAAGTCTCACCTATTAGGAAACGATGCTAGAAAAAATTTGTATGCTAGTCCTCCTTCACCAACTGAGTCGCCAAATTGTGAACAACCCCCTGCGATCGCTTCGCGGGGATCCGACTGGGCATATCGACCCGTGGTTTAACCTGAATCGAATTACGGTTGATAGGAGTCGCCACCTACTTTTGTGGGAATTTGGAACCATTCAAGTCAACGTTACAACTTTCATTGAAAGAAATGTGTAAGTCGACTACGAGTGATTAAAGTTTAGAGACTTGTCTTCCTAAATAACTTAATTGAATGACTCTCCTGACCCATTGGATTCGGACATTTGAAAACCAATAGATTTTGAGTAAGGGGTGAAGGTACGAGTTGGGAAGTTCATTGCTTAAACACCCAACCCCGCCCGTTTCATAACAGCCTTTACTAATCAAGCAATGGTTTTCAAAGGAATGCGTAGCTAGGACGATTATAAAATGCAGACATCGTTTTAAAAATTATAATCCTAAGCATGTGAAATCCCGTTCTAAGTTGTTTAATGCATGATTTAACTTCGTCGAGGTTGTTTTCACATGTGGGTTCATTTATTGCAAAATAAAATAAAAAACACGGTTCGGGGGGAAAGGGGAGCCGTTGGTGAAACTAATCTATTAAAACCCGGGCATCTTATCACAAAACCGACTAAACAACAATATGTAAATGTTACAGCTCTATTCAAATGTACTAACTAAACCCATTATAAAATGCTTAGAAATAATTACAAATTATGTAAATAAGACAATAAAATGAGCTAATAAAGGAAAAATGAACGATATCGAGTCTCGTAATATGGATGATAGGCATGCGCATATTATTTCTAGCGAGAAATAAATGAGAGAATGACGGATTCATTAAGTTAAAGAAGGTTGTCAATTTATTTACTAGTTTGATTTTCGAAGTTGCAAAACAGTAGCGACGTGGTATCTTTCAACAATTATTTGAAATAGTAAACGAAGTCTATTTGAGGTGTTCTAAGGCTTTTTGGAAAGGTGGAAGTGTAAGGTTTCTAATGGTAGTATGCATGGTGGTAAAAACCGGCTCTAAAGGTGGTCAAATGGCAGTTAAACACGTGCTGGTCAGGCAATTTTAGTGCAATAATTATGGGTTTGTTACGCGTGAACAAGTGGTCTTTTGACGGGATTTTGGATAGGTTAGTGTGATCGCCTAGGTTTGATATTTGGTACAGTTGTAGCCGGGAGTTAATAGTTGCGGTTTATTCGTTATCATGTTTTATTGACAATTTTGAGATGCTAAACTATGTCAAGGTCAGATTATTGGTACGGTTTTTAAATTAATGATTTACATCTGAATTATGGCGATAATGACGATAACAAATGAAGGGTAAAACATGGGAAAAGGGTAAACTAACGATATAAAAATACCAAAAATGAAATAAAAGAAAGACGGAATTAGTAAAAGAGTTGTTGCACCCTCAACTTACATGTATGAGACAAGACGCCTGACTTGATGTCGATATCTATTTCGAAAATGTGTAAGTTGATAAAAGGTACGACTTTTAAAGCTGATTTTTCTGAAATTGAATGCTTGTTTGCGATGGTCTTCACTGAGGTCAGTGGAAGGTCAAACGATAATGACCATCCGAGTTCTTGGTTGTTTTGGAATCGTGGGACTTCAAATTTTATGAACATGGAAATATTTGGGGTCATTGTTGATTGGACATAGTGCGACAATCGATGAGAACAGACCAAGTTCGCATGCTCTGTTTTTCGCAAAACATGGGCTGTTTTCTTTGCTTTTTGCGTAAGGCTTTGGCTCCTTTTTGGAGGGACTTAGACTGATTTTTTTTCCTGAAAGGTGTTTTTGATGTCTATTTAGGGTGGATGATGGTTGTATTTATAGGAGAGGATTGGTATGGTTTTGGCTTGGGTTTAGAGGAGGGGTTGCAGTTTGGCGTGGTTGTTGTGGCTGCTACTATTGTTGCTCGTTGCTAGGGTTTTGGAGGGGGTTTCTTGGAGTTTAAGGCAAGAAATTGGGGATAGGATACTCTTGTATGGGTTAGGGATGATGGGCAACGGGTTTGGAGCAATTTGGATGCCAAACGAGTTGAAAATGAAATGGGAAAGTGGGCTGTTTGGCGTTGCTGCTAAGGGGCTCATAAATAGATATGGTGCAACAGGAGTAGAACCCCAGCCTCACCAAGCAAAGAACTCAGCTAGCCAGGACTGTACCATTGTAGCAAAAGGGACCCAACCACCTCTCAACCAGACAAGCAAGAACCCCACGCCAAAAGCACCAGGTATAACACTCCCCAAGCGCCCCTATGACATCCAAGAAGCAGCAGGAAATCAAGCAAGAACAGCCACAAGAAGGGTCACCAAAGCAGGGTCCAGTTTTCTGAAAACAAGTCAAGACCAGCAAGAGTACCGGTCAAATATCATGCAGCACAAGTCCAACCAAGGGCTCCATCTTCTTTTCCCTTAAATTTGAGGTCCTTAGCAAGAGAAAAGTCTAGGACAAGTTTTCCAAATAAAATCTAGAAGCCCATCTAAAACAGCCTAGAAGAGTGAAGGTCATATGGAGGAGTCAGCTGGTACCAAGGCCAACAATTTTGTCCAAGCTCCTTATTTTTGTGTATGATCAACATCAGGTGTAGTTAGTATGTTAGGAAGGTCGTATATGAAGCCCCTGTCAGTCCCAAACACAGCAAGAACAAGCCAGGCAAAGACTTCCCAAGGCATTGAGTAGAATTGCCATTTCTGGAAAGGGACAAACCTACTTTTCAGTGTTCTTTTTCTGTGTTTGCAGTCTGTTTTTGTTGTCTTCATTAGCTGACTTTGTAATTTTTTTTCAGTAAATTGTAAGGCTTTCAAAGCCCTTAGATGTCTTTTTTTCAAGGGTCAAGATCTGTTGTAATTGCCTATATAAGGCCTACAATGTAACCTAAAGAAGGCAGACTTGAATTATTATATTTCTGAACTTTGTTCAAAACAATCCTTCAGCATGGCTAAGAATTGTTGCATTTCTTAGTGAGCTTGTGTGTGACCTAAGAGTGTAGTGTTTAGAACTCATTACTTGTGTGTCTTGAGTCCTAACACCCCTTTTGCTACCTGTTCTTGTGTGCTAGGGTGCAAGGTACTATCTGAATTACCTTGCCTAGTGCAGGTTGTTGAGTTCTTTCTAAGGAGTGCTAACACTGGTTTGTTTAACCTTGAATTCACTTCTTTTCCTAAGAGGATTTAGTTCATTTGGTTATCAGAGCTTTGGTTTGTGATTCATCCACCCAACTACATTAAAAACACAAAAATCAGCCATGAGTGAAGAGAGAACTACAGGTCTTGAAACCACAGTTCAAGGACTTGTCAGAACTGTGATGGAAGTCTCCAGATCTGTCAATGAACTTCTTGCGGGCCAACAGAACAATGACATAAGGGGAGGCAGAGGTCGAGGAAGAGGAGCACCATTTCTACAAGGTGGAGGAAGGAGGAGACAACCTGTAGAGCAATTTGAAATGTCAGACTCAGATGGCTCAGATCAAAATCTTCTCAGACACCAAGACAAAGACATCAAGGTAGAAATCCCTGACTTCCTAGGTAGCATGAACCCTGATGATTTCCTAGATTAGTTAAGGTCTATAGAAATAGTCTTTGAGTTTAAAGGATACACTGACAGGAAGGCTTTCAAGGTTGCTATCATGAAACTAAAAGGGTATGCCTCACTGTGGTATGAAAACATGAAAACCTTGAGGGTTGGGGAAGGGAAAGAACCGGTTAAGTCATGGCTCAAACTGAAAAAGAAAATGAGAGCTAAGTTTGTATCTAGAGACTACACCCAAGACATGTTCATTAAGCTCACTCACCTAAAACAAGAACAAAGACCTGTAGAATCTTATCTAAGAGACTTTGAACAACTCACACTACAATGTGAGGTTGTTGAGAAACCTGATCAAAAGATAGCAAGGTTCTTAAAAGGGTTGGATGAGAGGATAGCTAGTAAAGTCAGGCTGCAAAATATATACTCCTTTGGGGAGGCTGTCAACTTGTCCTTAAGGGTAGAGAAGTTGGGGAAAGGGAAATTCAGTGCCTCTAAGACACCAGCTAGAACCCCTACCTTCAAGCCCTTTGTAGGAGTCAAGATAGGAGAACCTGTGATCCCTACCAAGACTCCTTTCAACCTTGATAAAGGCAAGGCTGTTGATGCAGGCCAAAGAAAAGCTATCCCTCTAAAAAAGTGTTTTCAATGTCAAGGATATGGACATTTTGCTAGAGAATGTCCATCTAAAAGAGCTGTGAGCACCCTAGAAGTAATTCATTGGGGAGAAGATGAGGTGTTGCTATGTGATGATGAGATGGAAGAGCCAGAGGCAGATACTAGTGAAGAGTTGATTGAACCAGATGCTTGGTTAAGCCTGGTGACATGGAGGGTAATGCACACACAACCCCAACCCTTAGAAGAAGATCAAAGACACCAGATCTTTAGAACCAGGTGTACCATTAAAGGGAGGGTTTGTAACCTTATTGTGGATGGAGGTAGCTGCACCAATGTGGCTTCTAAAACACTAGTGGATAAACTAACATTGCCCACCAAAGACCACCCTCAACCTTACAAGCTTAGGTGGCTGAACAAGGGGGCCGAAGTTAGGGTGGATCAACAGTGTGTTGTGCCATTTTCTATTGGGAAAGGATATGTTTTATGAGGTCTTGTGTGATGTTATACCTTTGGATGCTTGCCACCTCCTGTTGGGCAGGCCATGGGATTTTGATAGAGACTCTGTACACCATGGAAGGGACAACACCTATGTTTTTAAGATTGGTAATAAGAAGATCATACTGGCCCCTTTACCTCCCAATGTTAAGGGGAACATTACCCCTGTCAGTAACATTTCCAAAGAAGTCTTACTCCTGAGTGAAGCTGAGGTTGTTCAAGAGCTTATGAGTGATGAGTCTGTGTTCATCCTGCTAACCAAAGAGATCCTACTTCCCAAAGGAAACATTCCATCTGAAGCCCAACAGATACTAGAGGATTATGGAGATGTGTTCCCTGCTGACTTGCCTAGTGGGCTACCCCCTATTAAAGGAATAGAACATCATATTGATCTCATTCCTGGAGCAATGTGTTGGAGTAAGTGTCCTCCACAATAGTGCATTTATATAATAAATCTCATTTTGGAATATTCGTGGGATAACTAGTATTTTGATACTCCACGTCAGTTGATTAACGTAAATCGATAACGGTCAGCTGACTAGAGTTAGACGTTATTGTCGTATGACGGCGGTAATCAATTGACCCCTTTCGGTCACACCTAAAGGATGAGACCCAAATAGAAAACTATATATTTGTATGCGATACAGTTTAATTAGCCCTTTATACATATATTTGATATATGTTTGATTACGATAGTTATTTATTAGAAATTGAGTTGAGAACTCATACAGTTTAAGTTTATTAGTCAATTATACGATAACTGACTGAATAAATTTTACTTCTTATTTTAATATTATTAAATAAGATTTTATTTAGTAATTAATCGTTAATTCACTAAATTAATTGAGGTTGTGCATATATTTTGAGGTAGAGGTTATTAGTTATTTATCTTTACAAAGAGTTGTAAAATAAATTAACTGGACTTTGTGGGACCCATTATATATTGATATAATGGTAAAATATCACTTAATAGTTGAGTGTATAATGATTATTAATTTGAGTCATATAATTGTTATATGATCAAATTAACACTTAATTTAATTAGATAATTACGCATATGATTATAAGTATTTGTGGGACAAATATCAAAAATCAAAAATGGACCCATTTTGTCACAAGTGTACCGGTTTTAGGATGAACAAAAGGAAATGATTTGATTCCTTTTTGTCTTGCCAATAAAACACACTTTGATCTTTTCTAAACTTGTTTTTTATCTTACCAAGTTGTAATGATTAAACATGCAAAGAAAAGAAACACTCAACCTCACCAACACTCTATGTGGCCGGCACTTTTGTTCATAAAATGAGCAATTGTTGTTCATTTTATTGACTTGGGCATAACATATTCAAAACCTAATATATCTCTCTACATCTCTCTAAAATAATACTAGTAAAACAACTAATTGTTAGTACTATTTTCTTGGTGTTCACTAAGGAGTAGTAACACAAAAGTATTATTAAACAAGGGTTAGTTCTTATAATATCTAGTTAATATTATTAGAACTTTTGGTATCATCTTGGGTGCTACTACAAGGAGATCTTCTATTTTGAAGATTTGGGTTTTGGAGGATCATTCCAAGCTTAGTAGATATTCCTAAGCCAATAACAAGTTATTGTTCTTACTTCCATTTCAATGTGAGAAAATTTCTAATCTTTTATTTATAATGCCTTTATATTTGCATGCATGTTACATAGATCATTAAATACTAAATTAACAATTTAACTAGTAACTAATTATAGGAGTCTAATTTGGATCTATAAACTTTCATGTGGTATTAGAGCTAGCTTGTAGCATGCACGTTGATTTTGAGCATTAAAATCGGGTTATATGATAACTTGAGTAAAATCGAAAATTTATGTTAAAAATGGTTTTCACAAAATTTTCTGATTTACATGCATATCTACTGACCTCAAAATGTTTATGGTCAAATTTGGTGAATTTAAGAATTAATTTGCTATTTATTATGATTTATGGCCTTTATAACCGAGTTAACATGCAGTTTTATGTTAAAAGTTAATTAAAAATAGTTGCATGTTGAATCTGGCCTCAAAATTTTAATATGATCTCACATGCATGGTGTACATATTGTATGTAAATTTTCGGGACATTTGGTCATGTATTGCATGTTTATTGATTTTTATTGAATAAAAATCGATTTAAAGGAGTTGTTTTGTTCTTAAAATTGAAACGAGACTTTCTGGAGTTCAAAATTTTTTGAACATTTTAAAATATTATTTATATCATCGTGGTAAATTTTGAAAATTGTTTTCATCATTTTACTATTTTAGTTGGTTTTTATTTGATAAAAACCGATTCTTATAAAGCTATTTGTTCATAAAATCATTTCAAATTTTTTTGGCAAATGTTTTTTTGTTCTTGAGGTTCCTGGAAGTTTTCTAGTATGTAAAAATATTTTTGTGTCAATTTTAATGTTTTCTCATTTTATTTTGGGTTTAATTCATAAAAGTTATGATTAAACCTCTTTAAATAGCAAATGCGATCAATTTAAACTAATTAAATACAAATGAAATTAGTGGGGACTAATTTTGAGTTGTAAATCAGTTTAGATAATTATTTTGAGCTTAAATACGATTTTGTTGATTATTTATTTTTAGTAGATAAAATCGATAAAATTCGTAAAAACCGAGCTAAAATGAACATGACATGTGTTGAGGGTGATTTTGGCATGCTTTTACACATTTTTATTTATTTTGTTGAATGAATGAATGTGATTGATTTATTTTATTGCAAGTTGTACCTAGTATGGCCTAGATTATTTTAATCGGTATTACCCGTAATGTAAGGGAATACCGATTCGGTTGTAATTTATTGCGATTTCGTATCGCCGTTTTGTAATAATGAATAATTTCATTTTATAGATCAAATGTATAATAGGAATTTGCTATGTATTCATTTGTATTTTTGTAATTATTTATTGTGAAGACGGTGATTCTCAAAGTCGGTGTTCCAAAAGACGGTGCCATATTGGAAGGCGTTCCATGAAGAGGCAAGGGACCAAGGAGTTGGTTTCCGATTTGTAATCATCTAGTTAATTAGATTAGCTAGGTGGCCATACTAGGATTTAATTTGATTGCTTGCTTTATTTTTCCGCACATGCCAAAATCACCAACATGCATTTTATTTATCGATTGTCAATTCAACGTTATTCAAAATTCACCGACTTAGTTCACTTATAGGGAATTAATAACTAAAATTGGCAAGACCTCTCACATAACTTAAAAAAGGAATTGAGATTTAGCCTTACCAATTGAAGCACCTATGAACCCCGTGTTCATTAGGACAACCACAACGTGGACCTTTTTACCTCGGGTAAGTAGGGTGATACGATCACACGCCTAAATTGGGTTGGACTCAACAAGATAAGCGTTATCTTGGGACTAGGAGATGGGTTTAGTTGAAATCCGTCGACCGAGAGTTCTAAGAGTAGAATTAGTCAAAAGTTGACTTACCGTCTTTTACATAAAAGTTGCATAACATGTTCTTTTGTCTAAAATGCGGGTCTCGGAATCGCTTATATAATTTCATGAGGGGTCATTATATGAGTGACTTGTTTAAATTGTTTATGCAAGTAAAATTGATTAAAATAATGAATGTTAATATTTCCTTATTTTGTTGTAGTTATTCATAATTCGCAATGGCAAACAATAACAACACCGTTCAACTAGGAAAAGACTCATGGCTAAGGTCCGTAATGGACAAATGCATCTTAAAAGACGATGGAACTAATTTCGTCAAGTGGGAGCAAACGATCAAGGGCGCGGCGTTATCGGATAACACTTTACGCTACTTGACCGAGGCAACACCCAATGAACCCGGCCCAAGAGCCACTAATGCGGCCAAAGCTGCCTATGAGGAGTACCTTAAGGTAGCAAATGACGTCAAGATGGTCTTGATTTGGTCGATGTCCTCAAGCCTTAAGCAACAATACATCACCCGTGGAGCATATGAGATATTCTCTAAGGTGACGTTGGCTTTTTCTCAATCACCTGAGATTCGCCAATACAATGCTATGACTCGGCTTTTTGTAGCCAAGCTAGAGAAGGGCCAAAAGGTTGGCCCACATGTGCTTAAGATGGTGGAACATGTGGACACTCTAGATCGTCTAGGGGTCAAGATTCCTAAGAAGCTAGCGGTTGGCCGCATCCTTCACTCACTTCCTCCCAAGTTTGCCCAAACTAGGGCAAACTATAACATGCATGGCATGGATAAGAGCTTTCACGGGCTCCATGCTCTCCTTACCCAAGTCGAAAGGGATGTGGAAGCAAGTGGGAGTGAGCAAAAGGATGTTCTTTCAATGAGATTGAAGAACTTGAAGCTAGGGGTTCAAAAGGGGAAAGGAAAAGCCAAGGCCCAATTTAAGAAGCAAGGAAAGGGAAAGGGAAAAGCTATTATGAATAGCAATGCCAAGGCTAAGGGTAAGAAGCACGCCGAATCCGAATGCTTTTATTGTAAAGGCAAGGGACATTGGAAACACAATTGTCCCAAGTATTTGAAGGATAAGAAGGATGGATGTGTGACACCATCAGGTATAATCCTCTCTTCTCTCTATATGATAGATATTAACTATGCTTGCACTTCTACTTGGGTATTTGATACCGGATATGGTTCTCACCTTTGTAATCATTTACAGGGGCTGAAGGACGTGCGAGCACTAGCCAATGGTGATGTGGACCTACGCATGGGGAATGGAGCAGGAGTAGCCGCCGTTTCCGTAGGAACTTATGTACTCACCTTAGCTAGTGCTCTTGAATTGTAACTAAATAATTGTTATTTTGTACCCTCCTTGACTAAGAACATTATCTCCATTTCCGTACTTGACGCGGAGGGTTTCTCATTTGTAATCAAGAACAATAGTTGTTCATTTTCTTTTAATGATGTAGTGTTTTATGGTAAAGCCATCTCTGTTGGAGGTATTTATGTTCTTGATAATGTTAATGAAATATATCATGTAGAAAGCAAGAAGCTCAAATTAGGTGAACCTAATCAATCATACCTTTGGCATTGTCGTTTAGGTCATATAAACGAACGACGCATAAAGAGACTTGTTTCAATGAAACTTCTCAAACCATTTGATTACGAATCTTATGGTGAATGCGAATCTTGTCTTTTGGGCAAGATGACTCGTGCTCCTTTTACGGGAAAAGGGACACGAGCAAGTGAAGTATTAGGCCTTGTACATACCGATGTATGTGGCCCAATGACTCTCCAAGCTAGAGGTGGTTACAAGTACTTCATTACTTTTACCGACGATTTGAGTAGATATGGATACGTCTACTTAATGAGGCATAAGAGTGAAGCCTTTGAAAAGTTCAAAGAGTTTCAACATGAAGTGGAAAACCAATTGAATAAAAAGATAAAAACCCTACGATCCGATCGTGGTGGTGAATATCTAAATTATGAATTTGATTCACACCTAAAAGATTGCGGTATAGTATCACAATGGACTCCTCCTGGAACACCTCAATTAAATGGTGTGTCTGAAAGGAGAAACCGAACTTTATTAGATATGGTTCGGTCGATGATGAGTCTTACAGAGCTTCCTGACTCGTTTTGGGGATTTGCCATCTTAACCGCAATATTTTCACTAAATCGTAGCCCGACTAAAGCAGCCAATAAAACTCCATATGAAATATGGAAAGGAAAGGTTCCTTATTTGTCGTTTATGAAAATTTGGGGTTGCGAGGCGTTTGTTCATGAGAAGTCTAATGACAAGCTCGCACCCAGATCCGACAAATGTTATTTTGTAGGATATCCTAAGGAGACTCGTGGATATTACTTCTACAACCGTCATGAGGACAAAGTGTTTGTGTCTCGTGATGCTGTCTTTCTAGAAAGCGATTTCGTTTCTAAAAGGCAGAGTGGGAGAAAATTCGAACTTGACGAAGTTCGAGAGCCACAAACCGAAAATGAAGTGGAGGAAAACGTTCCCTCCTCGTCTGAAACGGTTATTGTCCCTAGAAGGTCAGGTATAATTAGTTATCAACCTGATCGTTACCTCGGATGTATCGAGGGAGATGGTGATTTATTACTTTTTGAAAGTGATGAACCCACAACCTACAAGTCGGCCGTTTCTAGTCCCGACTCCACGCATTGGCTTGAGGCCATGCAATCCGAAATGGATTCTATGTACGAAAATCAAGTATGGGACTTGGTAGACTTACCTGAGAAGGTGCGACCTCTTCAGTGCAAGTGGATCTACAAGATCAAGAATGGCATAGATGGACATATTGATGTCTACAAAGCTAGATTGGTGGCAAAAGGCTTCACTCAAGTTCATGGTTTACACTATGACGAAACTTTTGCCCCAGTCGCTATGCTTCGATCCATTAGGATTCTCTTAGCGGTTGCCGCATTTTATAACTATGAAATTTGGCAAATGGATGTCAAAACCGCCTTCTTGAATGGGATTCTAGAAGAGGAAGTGTACATGACACAACCTGAAGGTTTTGAGGATAAATCCAACCCTAAGAAGGTATGCAAACTTAAGAGATCCATTTATGGTCTTAAGCAAGCATCAAGGAGTTGGAATCATCGCTTCGATCATGTAATTAAACAAAATGGATTCACTCGAAGTGTCGAGGAACCATGTTTATACATGAAGTTTAGTGGGAGCAAAGTTACTTTCCTTATCTTGTATGTGGATGACATACTTCTCATTGGGAATGACATACCAATGCTTACTTCTACCAAGGAGTGGCTTGGGAAACATTTCCAGATGAAGGATTTGGGAGAGGCACAACACATTTTGGGTATCCGGATCTATAGAGATAGATCCAAGAGGATACTAGCATTAAGTCAAGAAGCTTATATAGATAAGATTCTTGATCGGTTCAAAATGAAAGACTCTAAGAGAGGCTTTCTTCCAATAGGTCATGGTATCACTCTGAGTAAATCCCAGAGTCCTATCGTCACCGAGGAGATTGAATGCATGAAGTTGATCCCTTATGCTTTAGCAGTTGGGTCAATCATGTATGCTATGATGTGCACTCGCCCTGACGTCGCCTATGCTTTGAGCATGACGAGTCGTTATCAAGCCAATCCAGGTGAGAGTCACTGGATAGCCGTAAAGAACATTCTTAAGTACTTACGAAGGACTAAAGATTCGTTCTTGGTGTTTGGAGGAGAGACTGAGTTGCGTGTAAAGGGTTACACGGACGCTAGTTTCCAAACTGATAGGGATGATTTAAAATCCCAATCCGGCTATGTCTTTATGTTGAATAGAGGAGCCATTTGCTGGAAGAGCTTAAAGCAAAGCGTGACTGCGGATTCTACAACAAAAGCTGAGTACCTCGCAGCATCAGAGGCTGCAAAGGAAGCTGTGTGGATTCGGCAGTTCTTGGAAGGACTAGGAGTAGTCCCTACTGCCACAGATCCCATCACGATGTATTGTGATAACAGTGGGGCTATCTTTCAAGCAAAGGAGCGCAAGTCTAGTAACAAGTATAGACATGTACTTAGGAAATACCATGTCATTAGAGATTACGTGGAGAGGAAGGAAATAGATGTATGTAAGGTTGGGATAGACGATAACATCGCTGATCCTCTAACCAAGCCTCTTACAAAGGCTTAACATGACTGTCATGTAGTCTCGATGGGATTAAGACGAGTTCCTGAATTCCTCAAGATTATGTGATATGTAATAATTGAATCTTGTATCAATGTTTACATATATGATAATTGCATTCATTGTTCGAGTTTTATATGAGCTCTTCTATTTAGTATTTACTAAATTTTATTACTTTGTTTTGTCCGAATTGGTTATAAGAAAGGTTGAATTCAATTCAAGTGAACATGATGAACTTAGTAATTGTCCCTAGTCATTTGCATAAGGTGACGTCTCAAAATGACTAGATTGTAAGTCGATCGATGGTTGGTTCAGCACCATAGGGTCATGGGGATGACTGATCGTTTACATAGACAGACTGTAGAGACACTCTGCCAGACAGTGACCATAATAGAGTCCCTTATCAAAATTGTTGAAGCCTGGTCGTGGCGGGGATTTCTATTATATTCCAATGAGTCGATTCTTTAGACTAGCGACCATTTACCTGAGTCAGTGTAATTTGCGATTGACTTTGTTTTTTGTCCTAGGTCGTGCCGTGAAAGGAGGCCGATGGGCATCTACTGGGTCATGGTGATTTGCATTATACAGTGTAAGTTGGGTCAACAGAAATTGTCCACCCACGTTGGGTATTAACATCTTCGGGCCACTCGAGGAGTAGTGACTGGAAATGCGTGGCCACGCTCGGAAGAGATCTATGGTAAATTTTCCGGTCAGACAGTTTACTCTCCAGATCGAGAAAACCACTCAATTAATTTTTCCAATCGCAAGTGCGACCTGAAAGACACCTTGCGATGAGTTGGAGGATGTGACACAAAAGTGACAAGAGAATTGGTAGCACACAACTTGTCGAGACAAGTGGGAGATATTGTGGGAGTATGAGTCCTCTGCAATAGTGTGGCTACATGCACAACTTGTATCGGACAAGTGGGAGATTGTTGGAGTAAGTGTCCTCAACAATAGTGCATTTATATAATAAATCTCATTTTGGAATATTCGTGGGATAGCTAGTATTTTGATACTCCACATCAGTTGATTAACGTAAATCGATAACGGTCAGCTGACTAGAGTTAGACGTTATTGTCGTATGACGGCGGTAATCAATTGACCCCTTTCGGTCACACCTAAAGGATGAGACCCAAATAGAAAACTAATATTTGTATGCGATACAGTTTAATTAGCCCTTTATACATATATTTGATATATGTTTGATTACGAGAGTTATTTATTAGAAATTGAGTTGAGAACTCATACAGATTAAGTTTATTAGTCAATTATACGATAACTGACTGAATAAATTTTACGTCTTATTTTAATATTATTAAATAAGATTTAATTTAGTAATTAATCGTTAATTCACTAAATTAGTTGAGGTTGTGCATATATTTTGAGGTAGAGGTTATTAGTTATTTATCTTTACAAAGAGTTGTAAAATAAATTAACTGGACTTTGTGGGACCCATTATATATTGATATAATGGTAAAATATCACTTAATAGTTGAGTGTATAATGATTATTAATTTGAGTCATATAGTTGTTATATGATCAAATTAACACTTAATTATATTAGATAATTAAGCATATGATTATAAGTATTTGTGGGACAAATATCAAAAATAAAAAATGGACCCATTTTGTCACAAGTGTACCGGTTTTAGGATGAACAAAAGGAAATGATTTGATTCCTTTTTGTCTTGCCAATAAAACACACTTTGTTCTTTTCTAAACTTGTTTTTTATCTTACCAAGTTGTAATGATTAAACATGCAAAGAAAAGAAACACTCAACCTCACCAACACTCTATGTGGCCGGCACTTTTGTTCATAAAATGAGCAATTGTTGTTCATTTTATTGACTTGGGCATAACATATTCAAAACCTAATATATCTCTCTACATCTCTCTAAAATAATACTAGTAAAACTACTAATTGTCAGTACTATTTTCTTGGTGTTCACTAAGGAGTAGTAACACAAAAGTATTATTAAACAAGGGTTAGTTCTTATAATATCTAGTTAATATTATTAGAACTTTTGGTATCATCTTGGGTGCTACTACAAGGAGATCTTCTATTTTGAAGATTTGGGTTTTGGAGGATCATTCCAAGCTTAGTAGATATTCCTAAGCCAATAACAAGTTATTGTTCTTACTTCCATTTCGATGTTAGAAAATTTCTAATCTTTTATTTATAATGCCTTTATATTTGCATGCATGTTACATAGATCATTAAATACTAAATTAACAAGTTAATTAGTAACTAATTAGAGGAGTCTAATTTGGATCTATGAACTTTCACAATGCTACCCAACAAGCCTGCTTACAGGTGTGATCCAAAAACCACTCAAGAACTACAATCTCAAGTTGGTGACTTATTCAGCAAAGGTTTTGTGAGGGAATCCATCAGTCCATGTGCAGTTCCTGCCTTGCTGGTTCCCAAGAAGGATGGGTCCTGAAGAATGTGCATAGACAGTAGGGCCATCAACAACATTACCATAAAATACAGGTTCCCTATACCAAGGTTGAATGATATCCTTGATGAGCTGAGTGGAGCTCAGGTCTTCTCCAAGATTGATCTGAGGCAAGGATATCACCAGGTGAGGATCAGGGCTGGGGATGAGTGGAAGACAGCCTTCAAGACCAAACATGGGTTGTATGAATGGTTGGTCATGCCCTTTGGCTTATCTAATGCCCCAAGCACCGTTATGAGGTTGATGACTGAGGTACTGAGACCCTATCTAGGAAAGTTCATGGTTGTATACTTTGATGACATATTGGTCTACAGCCCCTCAACAGAAGAACACCTCCAACACCTGAGATTGTTATTTGATGTCCTGAGAAAGCACAAATTGTTTGGCAAGATGGAAAAGTGTACCTTCATGCAGGAAGAAGTTCAGTTCTTAGGGTTCATCATCTCCAAAGAAGGAGTTGTTGTTGATCAAGACAAGGTGAAAGCAGTTAGGGAGTGGCAGGTCCCTAAAACTATAACTAAAGTAAGGAGCTTTCATGGATTGGCCTCCTTCTACAGAAGATTCATCAAGGGGTTCTGTTCCATCATGGCCCCCTTAACTGAGTGCATGAAGAAAGGAGAGTTTAGGTGGAATGACAAGGCTGAGAGATCTTTCAACATCATCAAAGACCTCTTGTGTGAGTCTCCCATCCTTGTCCTCCCTGATTTTAACAAGCTATTTGAAGTGGAATGTGATGCTAGTGGCATAGGCATTGGTGCTGTCCTAATGCAAGAACAAAAACATAAGTTGAATGCTAGGCATGCCAAGTGGGTAGAGTATTTACAATCCTTCTCATTCTCCAGCAAGTACATTGAGGGCAAAAACAATGTGGTAGCAGATGCTTTGTCAAGGAGGACCATAATGCTGACCTACATGGAGCAAAGAGTGCTTGGGTTTGAGCACATGAAGGAGCTTTATAGGGAGGACCCTGATTTTAAAGAAGACTGGGTGGCAAGACTGGAGACACAACTAAAAGTGGAAGTAGATATTGGGAGCAGGAAGGGTTCTTGTTCCTAGGAAACAAGCTATGTGTGCCAAGGGGTCCTTACATAGGGTTTTTGGTGAAAGAGGTTCATTCAAATGGCCTAGATGTTCACTTTGGCATCCAGAAGACTTATGACATGCTGCAGGAACAATTCTATTGGCCAAAAATGTTGGGAGATGTTCAGGATGTAATCAGAAGGTGCAGTGCTTGTCAGAAATCCAAGTCATTCTTTCAAACTGGAGCATACACCGCCTTACCAGTTCCAGACAAGCCTTGGGAAGATGTTAGCATAGACTTTATAGTGGCTCTCCCTAGAACTCAGAGGGGCAAGGACTTAGTCATGGTAGTTGTGGACACGTTTAGCAAAATGGCATATTTTCTTGCCTGCAAGAAGAATTAAGATGCCATGGGAGTTGCAGACCTATATTTCAAGGAGATTGTGAAACTCCATGGGGTACCAAGAACCATAGTGTCTGACAGAGATACTAAGTTCATGAGTCACTTCTGGAGGACACTTTGGAAGCTACTAAAGACAAGGCTCTTGTTCAGCACCTCCCATCACCCCCAAACTGATGGACAAACAGAGGTTACAAACAAGACTCTGGGCAGGATCCTTAGGTGTATCATCTCAAGGTCTTTAAAGGATTGGGATTTGAAGCTAGCACAGGCAGAGTTTGCTTTCAACAAAGCCCCCTCCACCAGCACAGGTAAAAGTCCATTTGAAATTGTTTATGGCACTAACCCTTTGATGCCAACAGACCTTGTACCAATGGCAAAGAAGGTAGTGCCCTATGATGTAAAGAACAGGGTGGAGCTGCACTAAAAGTATCAAGGAAATAAGCACAATGTAGACAAAGTAAGCTAAGTTTAGGATGCTCAAAGTTTGTTCTGTTTTGTTTGGATTGAATGCTGAAAGAAGAAGATAGAACCTTAACCAAAGCACAAAGCCAATGGTTGATGGTTGAACCTTGATCCCACCACACAGCTAAAGGTCTAAGCTCACTTCCAAGCACACAGCAAAGGAAGTTTCTCAAGCACACAGCCAAGAGATAATAACAGAAACAAAGGTTTCAGTTTTTGTGTTCACTTCAAATCTACCTTTCATTCATTAGCAATATGCCTTATATAGGCAATGAGGTTACATATTACTCGTTCATTACATCCTAGGGCCATAATTGACTTACAAAAGAAACAGAAATAACAGCTACATTGTTCAGAACTAAAGCAATAAAGTAGAAAAGCAGTTCTAATGAGACAATCTGCCTTAATTGAATTGTTTAGGTTGATCTGGTGAAGGAGTGGACTTTCAGGCTTGATTATTGAGCCAGACTGGAGTGGGATGAGTGCCAAAGGTTCTGCTAAAGGACCCTCGAGCTGGTTTGTTCAAAATAGGAAAGTCTGATAGTGACATTTGAACTACTGCAAAAAGGCTGAATTCTAGACAGTTTAAGTTTGTCCCTAAGTTAACTTTTGTTGTGCGCATTTCCTGGAGAAGAATCCCTGGACAAAGTTGTAGAAGACCCTCCCTAGGACCAAGATTGATCATTGGTTAGGTTTGTTTGAGTGTGTAAGACCCCCATGGACCCTGTTGAGAAGGACTGTGACTGACTGGTTGTGGCTGAGGGTTGTTGTTGTTGTGTTGGGTTTGTTTTGTTGTTGGCTGGGTGTTGTTTTGGCTAAGACTTGAGAAGTGGATGGCTAGGCATTGTCCTGTCTGGTGGGGTGTTGTTTTTGTTGGCATGAAATGATTGTTACTTAGGCTGAATAAGGCATTGTCATAGCTAGTCATGGTGTTGGCTGCATTGTTGTTGTTGTCTTGAATGATGTTGTTCTCTCTGTCTTGAGCTTGTGTCTTGCCTTGATCATGTACTCCTGTTGCAACCTCCCCTTCTTGAAAAGGATTTGTCCTCAAATCTTCATCACCATCATCATCTTATTCACCATGGTAGGGGCTCAGGTCTCCAACATTGAAGGTATCATGGACACCATAACTTCCTGGTAGATCCACCTTGTAAGCATTAGGACCCAGCTTCTCCAATATTTCAAATGGTCCATCAGCTCTTGGCATGAGCTTGTTTCTTCTCTTGTCTGGAAATCTCTTGATAAGTGAATATTTGTATGATTTTAACCCCCAATTTAGCTCGGTTTTGTATGTCATTTGTGCTTTGTTAAGCCATTTTATGAGCTAATATCGTCTTCTAGGCGAATTCCTGTGTTCTAACCTGTTTTGTAGGGAAAGTTACGTTTCTACGCCCTTTTTTCTATATTCCCGAGCATTTGCCTAGAACCCGACGATTTGAAGAAGAAAGCTTGATCATGTCAAAAGCATTTCGAGAAGGTTCACTAATTCGAAAGAGAGAAGAAGCAAAGACAGTTTCGTAGTTGTTGGAAGATCAATCAATTAGGCGAAAGAATTCATCGCTTTACATCAAACCCTATCAACAAACCCGATTGAATAGGTCAAGGGGGATGATGGAAGTCAAGTCAAAGCAAAGGAAGATGAAACGTTAGTCAAGAGCTTCTAGATGCCCACTTACCCGATCGGGTATCCTTGCTGATCCGAGCATGGCGGCTTCAACCTCCTATTTTTGTCCTATGTGTTTAATGCCCGACTTCTTCTCCACGAAACCCTAATACTATAAATAGATGCTCTAGCCCCTCTTCTCAAAGCATCTCACACATCTACATCTCATACAACTCACAACATCTCCTTTCTTCTTATTTTCTCTTTAGTTTAGTCTTTCTAGTTTAGATCATTTCATTCTTTTGTCTTTTGTTCTTAGTTTATTTCTGTCCATTTCATATCAAAACATTAGCTTAGATCAATAAGAATTTCAATCTTTGTAATCTACTTTGTTGGGTTCAAGAGTTGTAATTCAAGGAACGATTATTCTATGCAAGAGATTTCTATTATCGTTATCACTTTCGTTGTTGATCGTCCCTAGGTATTCCTAATTTATCCTTTGCATCAATAAGTGAATATTTGTATGATTTTAACCCCCAATTTAGCTCGGTTTTGTATGTCATTTGTGCTGTGTTAAGCCATTTTATGAGATAATATCATCTTCTAGGCGAATTCCTGTGTTCTAACCTGTTTTGTAGGGAAAGTGACGTTTCTACGCCCTTTTTTCTATATTCCCGAGCATTTGCCTAGAACCCGACGATTTGAAGAAGAAATCTTGATCATGTCAAAAGCATTTCGAGAAGGTTCACTAATTCGAAAGAGAGAAGAAGCAAAGACAGTTTCGTAGTTGTCGGAAGATCAACCAATTAGGCGAAATAAAGCATCGCTTTACATCAAACCCTATCAACAAACCCGATTGAAGAGGTCAAGGGGGATGATGGAAGTCAAGTCAAAGCGAAGGAAGATGAAACGTTAGTCAAGAGCTTCTAGATGCCCACTTACCCGATCGGGTAAGTGTGTACCCGATCGGGTATCCTTGCTGATTCGAGCATGGCGGCTTCAACCTCCTATTTTTGTCCTATGTTTTTAATGCCCGACCTCTTCTCCACGAAACCCTAATACTATAAATAGATGCTTTAGCCCCTCTTCTCTAAGCATCTCACACATCTACATCTTATACAACTCACAACATCTCCTTTCTTCTTATTTTCTCTTTAGTTTAGTCTTTCTAGTTTAGATCATTTCATTCTTTTGTCTTTTGTTCTTAGTTTATTTCTGTCCATTTCTTATCAAAACATAAGCTTAGATCAATAAGAATTTCAATCTTTGTAATCTACTTTGTTGTGTTCAAGAGTTGTAATTCAAGGAACGATTATTCTATGCAAGGGATTTCTATTATCGTTATCACTTTCGTTGTTGATCGTCCCTAGGTATTCCTAATTTATCCTTTGCTTATTATCCTTTATTGTTTTCCATTTGATTGTTATTTCCTTTACATATTGTCTAGATTCATTTTCATGTTGTTATAATCATAATTTCATTCCTTAGATTGTCAAATAGCGTCGTTATTATCGTCTTATAGAGAGTCTAAATTATTGTCAAAAACCAACTAAACATGTTTATCCTAGTT
Organism: Heliosperma pusillum; assembly: GCA_022085475.1. Taxonomy (NCBI): domain Eukaryota; kingdom Viridiplantae; phylum Streptophyta; class Magnoliopsida; order Caryophyllales; family Caryophyllaceae; genus Heliosperma; species Heliosperma pusillum. Next base: position 6,639 of record JAIUZE010015877.1, on the reverse strand, counting down.
TTCATTGTTAATATCATCTTAAACATAAACATAATCATGAGTGAGTAGTCACCTTTCTAGGGTGTAGGGTAGCCATGTTAGATTGATTAAAAGATGATAATTGGATAAAAGAAATTTTGCCTTTAAAACATTGTGTCTATGCATGTTTGGACTTTAACGATAGTTGACGATTCCTGATCACAATCATTAACTAGTATGGAATTCTTTTCCAAGGTAGACATACAAGATTTGAATAGACAAAGCATGACATAGTGGATTAAGACCTACTAAATCGCCTAAATGCCTGCTAGACCATCTGATCTATGATTGTAATGAACACATCATTCTTACGAACGCGCAATGAATTATTTGCATATCCTAAATCCAATTTCATCAATATGTCAATCTACATGTGTGAACCTACTTCCCTAGATGCTTCTCATTATTGTTAAGTCATCATTTGTTTTATTGTTTTCATTTTAGTTTGCTCTTTTTTTGTTTTTATTTATGTTCTTTATTAGTTTAGAATTCAAAACCTCAAAACCCAGAAAATCGTTAGATAAAACTCAATTGTGAGACGACTCACAATCCATAGGAAATACCATCTCCCTGAGGATCGACCCCTACTTCCCTAATTACATTAAATTGTTATTAGCCTAGTCTGGGTAAATTATCTTTGTATTGGGCTTGCAACAGGCCCGATCATCTCTCCTTTCTTAAATGCAACCAGACAAGATCCCCTGCTTTAAACTCCCTTGCTTTCTTAGGCCCTTTAGATCTAGCCTTGTACAACTCATTGGATTTCTCAATCTGTTTCTTGACTTGCTCATGAATCTGTATCATTTGTTGAGCTCTTTTCTTTGCATCATAGTTTGCTTTGCGTCCTTTGACTGGGGCCAGGTCTGTAGGCATGAGTGGATTAGTACCATAAACTGTTTCAAAAGGACTCTTACCTGTGCTGCTAGAGGGGGCTCTGTTGAAGGCAAACTCAGCTTGTGCTAGCCTGAGATCCCAATCTTTCAAGGATTTTGAAACAATGCTCCTCAAGATCTTCCCTAAGGTCCTGTTAGTGACTTCTATCCGCCCATCAGTTTGAGGATGCTGAGAAGTACTAAACAGTAGCCTAGTCTTCAATAGCCTCCACAATGTCCTCCAGAAGTGACTCATGAACTTTGTGTCTCTATATGAGACAATGCTCCTAGGTACACCATGTAACTTGACAACCTCCTTGAAGTATAGCTCAACCACTCCCAAGGCATCTTCAGTGTTTTTACAAGCAATGAAATGTGCCATCTTACTGAACCTATCTAAAACCACCATGATGGAATCCTTTCCCCTTTGAGTTCTTGGTAGTGCTACAATGAAATCCATGCTGAGATCTTCCCATGGCTTGTTTGGTACTGGGAGTGGTGTGTAAGGACCAGCCTGAAAATGTGCTTTGGCTAGCTGACAGCACCTGCATCTCTTGAGAGTATCTTGCACATCACTGAGCATTCTAAGCCAATAGAACTGATCTTGTAGTATGTCATAGGTCTTCTGTACCCCAAAGTGACCAGCAAGGCCATTGGAGTGAACTTCTTTGACCAGCAGCCCCCTAGAAGGTCCCTTAGGTACACATTGCCTGTTTCCATAGAATACGTAGCCTTCCTGGGCTGTGTATTTGCTCCCTTTCTTAACTTACCCTTCCTGATGCACCTCCCATTCATCCCTGAAATCTGAGCTCTTTCATGAATTCAAACCCCAACACCCTTTGTTCCATGAATGTTAACATCACAGATCTTCTAGACAGTGCATCAGCTACAATATTGTTCTTGTCCTCTATGTATTTGCTGGAAAATGAGAAGGATTGCAAGAACTCCACCTATTTGGCATGTCTGGGGTTGAGATTATGCTGCCCATTGATGTACTTGAGGGCCTCATGATGAGAATGCAGCACAAATGGCTTAGGTTTTAAGTAATGTCCCCAATTATTCAATGCTCTCACAATGGCATAGAACTCCTTCTCATATGTGGATTAGTTAAGCTTAGCCCCATTTAACTTCTCACTGAAGTATGCAACATGCTTCTTCTCTTGTGTAATCACATCTCCTATGCCAAGGCCACTGGCATCACACTCTACCTCAAAGAGTTTGTTAAAATCTGGTAGAACCAATATTGGAGATTTGCACAATAGCTCCTTGATCAGGTTGAAGGACTTCTCAGCTTTATCACTCCACTTGAACTCTCCCTTCTTCATGCACTCAGTAATAGGGGCCATGATTGAGATAAACCCATGTATGAATCTCCTGTAGAAAGAGGCTAACCCATGAAAACTTCTAACATCAGTAACAGTTTGAGGGAGGGGCCATTCCTTGATTGCCTTAACCTTCTCAGGGTCAACTGCTACCCCTTCTTTAGAAATGATGAACCCAACGAAGTGAACCTCATGCTGCATGAAAGTGCACTTTTCCAATTTGCCATACAGTTTGTTCTCCCTTAGAACCTTAAACAATAATCTCAGATGCTGCATATGTTCTCCCTTAGTTGAGCTATAAACAAGAATGTCATCAATGTAAACCACCACACATTTGCCTAAGTATGGTCTTAGGGCTTCTGTCATCAACCTCATGAAGGTACTAGGGGCATTAGACAACCCAAAAGGCATTTCCAACCATTCATAGAGCCCATGTTTAGTTTTGAAAGCTGTTTTCTACTCATCTCCTGCTCTTATCCTTACTTGGTGATAGCCCTGCCTTAGATCAATCTTTGTGAACACTTGAGCCCCACTCAACTCATCCAGAATATCATTAAGTCTAGGTATGGGGAACCTATACTTAATAGTAATGTTGTTGATGGCTCTACTGTCAATGCACATACGCCAGGTCCCATCCTTCTTTGGTACAAGCAAAGCTGGTACAACACAAGGGCTGAGGGACTCACTAACATAACCCTTGTTTAGCAACTCACCTACTTGAAGCTGGAGCTCTTGTGTAGCCTTATTGGGTAGGATAGCTCCAGGTACTAGGTTATTGTGGTGTTCTATTCCCCTAAGTGGTGGCAGTCCACTAGGGAGCTCAGTAGGAAAAAAATCAACATAAGCTTCTAGAATAGACTTGACCTCCTCAGGGATATCAACCATGCTTATCCCAGTCTCCTTGGCAAGCAGTATGTACACAGGTTGTAACTCACTTAGCTCTTGCACTATTTCTGACTCACTTATCAACATGACTTCCTTGGAAAGCCTCACTCATGGGGGTTGGGTTGATCTTTAAAGCAGGTGGTAAAGGTGCCAGGATGATTTTCTTCTTCCCATACTTAAAAGTGTAGGTGTTGTCCCTCCCATAATGAATAGCATCCCTATCAAACTCCCATGGCCTTCCCAGCAAGAGGTGACAAGCATCCATAGGTAGAACATCACACAAACTTTCATCAACATACCCTTTACCAATTGAGAAAGGTACAATACACTGCTTATCCACCTTAATCTCAGCTCCTTTGTTCAACCATCTGAGTTTGTAAGGTAGGGGGTGGTCCTTGGTGGGTAGGGCTAGTTTGTCTTTCAGGGTTTTGGAGGCTACATTATGCAGCTTCCACCATCAATAATGAGATTGCAGACCCTACCCTTGATAGTACATCTGGTCCTAAAGATCTGGTGTCTCTGGTCCTCTTCTAAGGGCTGAGGTTGAGCATGCATTACCCTCCATGTTACCAAACTTAACCCAGCATCAGGCTTTATCAACTCCTCACTAGCCTCTATCTCAGGCTCTAACATTTCATCATCACAGACCAACACCTCATCCTCTCCCTAATGAATTACTTATAGGGTGCTCAGAGCTCTTTTAGATGGACATTCACTAGTAAAATGTCCATATCCTTGACATTGAAAACACTTTTTGAGAGGGGTAGTTTTTCTTTGGCCTGCATCAACAGCCTTGCCTTTATCAGGGTTGAAAGGAGTCTTAGTAGGAATCACAGGTTCTCCTATCTTGAATCCTACAAAGGGTTTGAAGGTAGGGGTTCTAGCAGGTGTCTTAGAGGCACTGGCTTTTCCTTTCCCCAACTTTTCTACCCTTAAAGACAAGTTGACAGCTTCCTCAAAGGAGTATATATTTTGTAGCCTGACTTTACTACCTATCCTCTCATCCAAACCTTCTAAGAACCTTGCTATCTTTTGCTCAGGTTTCTCAACAACCTCACATGGCAGTGTGAGTTGTTCAAAGTCCCTTAGATAAGACTCTAAAAGTCTTTGGTCTTGTTTTAGGTGAGTGAGCTTAATGAACATGTCCTGAGTGCAGTCCCTAGAGACAAACTTAGCCCTCATTTTCTTTTTCAGTTTGAGCCATGACTTAACAGGTTATTTCCCTTACCTAACCCTCAAGGTTTTCATGTTTTCATACCACAGTGAGGCATAACCTTTTAGTTTCATGATAGCAACCTTAAAAGTTTTTCTATCAGTGTATCCTTTAAACTCAAAGACTCTTTCTACAGACCTCAACCAATCTAGGAATTCATCAGGGTTCATGCTACCTAGAAAGTCAGGGATTTCTACCTTTATGTCTTTGTCTTGGTGTCTGAGAAGACTTTGATATGAGCCATCTGAGTCTGACATTTCAAATTGATCTACAGGTTGCCACCTCCTTCCTCCACCTTGTGGGAAAGGTGCTCCTCTTCCTCGACCTTTGCCTACTCTTGTGTCATTGTTCTGTTGGCCCTCAAGAAGTTCATTGACAGACCTGGAGACTTCCATCACAGTTCTGACAAGACCTTGAACTGTGGTTTCAAGACCTGTAATTCTCTCTTCACTCATGGTTGATTTTGGGTTTTTAATGTAGTAGGTAAATGACTCACAAACCAAAGCTCTGATACCAATTGCACTGAAAGTATCAAGGAAACAAGCACAATGTAGACAAAGTAAGCTAAGTTTAGGATGCTCAAAGTTTGTTCTGTTTTGTTTGGATTGAATGCTGAAAGAAGGAGATATAACCTTAACCAAAGCACAAAGCTAATGGTTGATGGTTGAACCTTGATCCCAACACACATCTAAGGCTCTAAGCTCACTTCCAAGGACACATCAAAGAAAGTTTCTCAAGCACACAGCCAAGAGATAATAACAGAAACAAAGGTTTCAGTTTTTGTGTTTACTTAAAATCTACCTTTCTTTCATAAGCAATAGGCCTTATATAGGCAATGAGGTTACATCTTACTCGTTCATTACATCCTAGGGCCATAATTGACTTACAAAAGAAACAGAAATAACATCTACATTGTTCAGAACTAAAGCAATAAAGTAGAAAAGCAGTTCTAATGAGACAATCTGCCTTAATTGATTTGTTTAGGTTGATCTGGTGAAGGAGTGGACTTTCAGGCTTGATTATTGAGCCAGACTGGAGTAGAATGAGTGCCAAAGGTTTTGCTAAAGGACCCTCGAGCTAATTTGTTCAAAATAGGAAAGTCTGATAGTGACATTTAAACTGCTGCAAAAAGGCTGAATTCAAGACAGTTTGAGTTTGTCCCTAAGCTAACTTTTGTTGTGTGCATTTCCTGGAGAAGAATCCCTAGACAAAGTTGTATAGGACCCTCCCTAGGACCAAGATTGATCATTGGTTAGGTTTGTTTGAGTGTGTAAGATCCCCATGGACCCTGTTTAGAAGGACTGTGACTGACTGGTTGTGGCTGATGGTTGTTGCTGTTGTGTTGGGTTTGTTTTGTTGTTGGCTGGGTGTTGTCTTGGCTAAGACTTGAGAAGTGTATGGTTAGGCATTGTCCTGGCTGGTGGGGTGTTGTTTTTGTTGGCATGAAATAATTGTTACTTGGGCTGAATAAGGCATTGTCAAAGCTAGTCATGGTGTTGGCTGCATTGTTGTTGTTGTCTTGAATGATGTTGTTCTGTCTGTCGTGAGCTTGTGTCTTGCCTTGAGCATGTACTCCTGTTGCAGGAGCAAATGATACAGATACATGCCAAGGTGAAACAGCAGATTGAGAGGTCTAATGAAATGTATAAGGTCAGAGCAAAAGGTCCAAAGAAGTCCAAGGAGTTCAAGGCAGGAGATCTAGTGTGGTTGCACCTAAGGAAGGAAAGGTTACCTTACAAGAGAAAGAACAAGCTAAGTCCAAGAGCAGAGGGTCCTTTTGAGGTCATAGAGAAGCTGGGTTCCAATGCATACAAGATTGATCTCCCAGGAGAGTATGGAGTAAATGGAACGTTCAATGTGGGTGATCTGAGCCCATACTATGGAGAGTCTGAGGATGAGAACAGTGAGGATTTGAGGACAAATCCTTTTCAGGAAGGAGAGTTTGCAACAGGAGTAGAACCCCAGCCTCACCAAGCCAAGAACTCAACTAGCCAGGACTGTACCATTGTAGCAAAAGGGAACCAACCACTTCCCAACCAGACAAGCAAGAACCCCACGCCAAAAGCATCAGGTATAACAGTCCCCAAGCGCCCTTATGACATCCAAGAAGCAGCAGGAAATCAAGCAAACAGCCACAAGAAGGGTCACCAGAGCAGGGTCCAGGTTTTTTAAAACAAGTCAAGACCAGCCAGAGTACCAGCAAAATATCATGCAGCACAAGTCCAACCAAGGGCTCAATATTCTTTACCCTTAAAGTTGAGGTCCATAGCAAGAGAAAAGTCTAGGACAAGTTTTCCAAATAAAATCCAGAAGCCCATCTAAAACAGCC
>JAIUZE010015876.1:0-19377 GCA_022085475.1 Heliosperma pusillum | reverse complement strand
CAAATACGAACTCGGAAATTCTAAATTCGACTCGGAACTTAAAATTATAATTTAAAACTTAAAATTACTGAAAAGATTTCGTAAAATATTTCTACTAGAAAAATAGGGTACATTTCCGGGTGTTACATCCTCCTTGGCCTCTTCCACGTCCTCTGCCTCTTCCTCCAGCAAACAACTGGTTGCCTATTACCTGATCCAAGGCTCTGGTTAGGGTGGTTACAATCCCAGCCAGGTCCTCCATCTTTGCTTCTACTCCTGCCAGTCTCTCTTCACTCATTGGGCTATTTTTGTGTTTTTAAATGTAGTTAGGGAAAATGAACTCACTTAAGACTCTCAACCAAAGCTCTGATAACCAATTTGGAGTGTAAACTACTATGACTTGTGAGTTTAAGGGAAGTTTAGCTAAGCTTACTTAGACTGAAATCAAACACAGACAGAAATGGGGGTTGTTTTAGAGAGAGTGACTTGTATCAACGGAAATTTAAAGATATGACTTAGAGAAACTCCCCTACAGCAAGGCACAAGAGAAAGGACTCAAAGACTAGTTTTGAGACAAGTAGAAAGTGTTACAGCAAAGCACAAACACCCTAGACTAGACTCAGACAGCAAGCAAGCTAATCACAGCAAGACACAGATATAACTTGACTCTCAAAACAAGACACTGATCAAACACCTTGTAGATGTATCAGGCTTGACTCAAACTACAGCTCTTAGCACAAGTTTGAAAGATTTCAGGGATTTCTCAAAGTTTAATTCATTCATAAAGTCTGCCCTTCAACAACATACAAAGACCTCCTTATATAGGGAGGCTGATATCTTGTGAACCATTGGATGTATAGATCATCCAAGGGCCAACTTAGGATCTAAACTACTACAACTGACACTAATTAAGAGCCTTACAATAGGACGAGCTCAACAACTATAAAGTACAGACACAAGACACAAGGAACAGACTGAACAAAAACCAAATAAAGCAGTTTTGGAGTTTTCCTGAAATGGAAATCTGTTGTTCTTGTTGTCTTGTTGCTTTGCCTGGATGTGTTGCAGCTCCTTGGGATTCTCTACTCTTATTAAAACTTAGATAAGACCTGCCTTGGACGAGGACAAGTTGACTAAAGCAAAAGGAAGCCACAATATGACTTGTACCTTCTCTGTTTTTAATGTTTACTGGACTCTAGCTTGGGGTGCTTGTTACTTGTGTTTTTTGCTAGACTTCAAGTGGGGTTATCCTGAACAAACTAGTAGCTTCGGGGGTTGGCTTGATGGTAGGCCATGGTGGGGGTGGTTGAGATGCCCTGGTGTACCTCCTTGGTGTAGGGTTTGCTGATGGGTCTGCCTGGATCTGAATGGCATTGTTTCTGTCTTGTGTGGGAAATGTGGACTGAGTTGGGGCTTGACATGGCTTGCTGAGCCCTGGACTATCTTCCTCAATGTCTTGGCTTGGCTTGGCTTGAGTTTGGCCTATCATGGCTTGTTGTTTGGACCTTGTGACTTGAGCTTCCATCTGAGGGGATCTTGGGGTCAGGCTTGTCTTGTTTGTGGCTTGATCATCAAGGCCCCTTGGGTGAGCTCCTGCTGCAACTTTGCAGCATAATAAGGGAGGTCTATGAGTTTTTGTGATGGACCCATGAATAACCCATAGTCCAAAAGACAACCAAGGGGCTGTCTCAAAAGTGGCAGCAACAAAAGGAGGACTTATGGGGGTTTATTTGTGTTCTAAGCTAAGAAAAACATTAAAGATATGGTTGTGAACCAAGGGCCAACAGACTAGCACATCGCTCGACCCACAACCTACTCTAATTAAAGAGTTAAACCACACAAGTTTACCTCCCTAACTCAAGCTCAATATGATTAAGACCTAAACTATAGAAGCACAAGTTTAGACCTTAACCTGAACAGCAAGTTTAGCTTAGCTCACAGTCTAGCACAGAACTAAACTACCCTTACTAACAAGTAAGAAAGGCATGGCCTCTATTGGTACGGACGAGGTGCTACTTGAGCTATCCCTTGAGTTTGTGTTTGACACAACTCTTTTCAATTCATTATCAAAATCTGAATATTACATAAGAACAAGGCTCCCTTATATAGGACATAATATCTAATCTTAACCCTTAAATATAGAGATCATCTAAGGGCTCAAACAGCCTTACATTAGGAGCTAAAACAACAGAAAGAAGTCTTCTAATAAGACAAGCAAAAGCAGATGGAAAATTAGCAAAAGCTGATTTGTTTGTTTCCTGCAATAGCCAAGATTAAATCAGGCTTTTGAAGTTGTTTGGCTCCTTCTTGTTACCATAATATGCTCACATTCTTCGGAACATTTTAGGACCAGATTAAGTAATGGGACGTACCTTTTAAGTTAAGCCAATTAGAGAGGAACGCAGTTGCAGTGAAACAGACCATTGTCATAGCATTCAGAAATCAGACCGGACTTGCAGATGGCATAAATCTTAGCTCACGATGAATTAAAATGCCCATGATATTGTATTTCAAAGCTACATGAGTTAGCGTTCTTCCCATTTTGAATAATCCAAAAATAACGTATGGATCTTCAGTTATGAGCATCAGCAAGAACTTTGAAAATTCATATATCCTATCTCAGATCCCTTACAAATTCCCATGATGACTCAAATGAAAGTTAATGAAGTTATATTTTACCTCCAAAAAGAATCAACCAAAAATATCCAGCCAATATTGAGTTATTCACGTTTTAGTGGTGACAGGTCATTTTAGAAATGCTGAGTAGCATTCCTTCGTGACAGCCTTTGAAGCACTCCTGTGAAAAATCTACTCGATGAAACTTGATGATTCTAAAACTATATTCAAGAGGAAATCCGCAAGTTTCTAAGCATATGAAGAACTCAAAATTTAAGCAAGTAAAACTCCAGATATGGGCATTTGAATTTGGTCCAACTATGCTAAGATTTCAATAACATTTCAGCATTCCAGAACTCGATTGTATATCATCTTTGTACCTAAATTGCAGCCATGATCATGGAGCTACATTGAAACTTGACAAAAAGATTACCCCTCCCAATAAAATGACACTACCCCCACCCCCACCCCCCCCCCCCCCCCCCCCGATTCATTACACCAACTATATCTGACACATATTCTCATTTATAACAACTCATATCTCTCTTTTCAATCCTTATTTCATACATTACCATTGTCACATTATTATTTGATCATATAAACACACACACCTCTACATATATTGTTCAACGCATGACATATCAGTAATCACATATAACAAAACTAGCTCTTTCTCTCACAAGGCACATCAATATAACAATCTTACTCATACCTAACCACACGTTTTTTTTATGAAAACCATACAATTATTGTAACAACCCGAAAAGTACCCTATTTTCTAGGGAAAATATTTTACGGATACTTTTCAGCCTATTTAAGTTTTAAAGGGGAATTTATTGTTTCAAGTCGAATTTTGAATTTCCGAATTCGTATTTGGAATTTCTGCGAGATTCCATGAGAATCCCATTTTTAAGTCAACTTTGACTTTCGTTGACTTTTTCCGACTCGCCTTGTAATTTTGAAGACCGAAATTTTATTTAAAAAAAATAATATTTTTAATTTATTTTTATTAAGATTTATTGGGATTTATGAAAATTTAATATAATTATTTGGAATTTATTTGGAATTAAAGAATAACTTTTACGGTTTTAACCCGAACGTCATTTAACTATTCCCGAGTCATCTAAAATCCCGAAACAAACCCGAAACCCGACTTTGGCATGAGTCACACGCCCATGTCATCTTTTTCCACTCACTTTGGATATTTTAATTAATATGATTAAACTAATAATAATATCTAAGATATTTATTAACTTTATCGATCCGTCAACGAAAATTACGCAAATCGCTCAAAATCAGACCCGGTTTCTCTCATTTCTCACGGCTCCTTTACCCTCTCTTAGAGCTTGATATTTTTCTTTCTTTTGATTACAATAACATAATATCTAGATATTTGATTTAATTAACTTAATATATAATTATATCTAATCAATTACCGTAATATAATTATTAAACCCGAGTCAATTCCGTAACAACAATTTCAAAACCCGACTCATTAATTCTTCTATAACTACACGGCCCAACCACCCAAAATTACTCACTAACTACTTTTCATTTTACAATAAATCAACTTAAGATCAAATCAACACTTTCTTTAATCGTTCTTCATCGTTCTTCGTCGTTCTTGAGCAAAATCGTCATAAAACCTTCATTTCTTATTCAAATCCGTCCTAACTTATATTTCTAGAATCTCCTCTTCGCTCTCCATCTTCAAGTACGGTTTATTTTCAATTCCGACAAAATCGTTTTCAACACGTTAATTATGGAAAATCAAGTTTTAATTCTAATAAGTTTTTCTTGCATTTCTTATAGGGGAAGATTTTGAAGACGAGTTTGGTGACTCGTATATATTAGGAGAAGATTAGTAGACGGGTTTTTCTTTAGTTCTTATTTTGGGTGCGAATTGATTTTGCTAGCTAAGGTAACGATTCCGAATTACTCGACGAATTAATGTTACATACCTTTGTTTTCTTTTGTTCATGTTCATGTTATAGTTATTTATGATTTTTAACTAGTAACACGATAAGTTGTTATTATATTATGTTGGATGAATTCTTGGCATGTTTAGTGTTCTTGACATATTTGATGATTTGTTCATAATCATGATTTTTGTATGCATGATGGATGAATTGGTTGTTTAATATGGATGTTGTTAATTAAAACATGTTAGAAATAATTTAGAGTTGATGTTGGTGGTGGCCGTAGGGGGCTGTTTTGGGGGCTGGAAAACCGGGCCAAACCAGGCCGGTTCAGGCCGGTTCAGACCCGGTCCAGCCCGGTCTGGTTGGTCCGTGTTTTGGTTCTTTGGGTTTTTATCGATACTTGATTGTTTTGTTGTTGTTTTGACGGGTTTTAAATATGTTAAGCATGCGGGAAATATTAAGAAACGGTTTTTAGAAAGTATGACCAAAACCGGTCCAAAATGAACCGTGGGTCCCCTTGGACTTGTGACGGTTTTTGAGTATTGTTATTTTATCGTGTTTTGTAATATTTAGTAAGTGGGAAATTTTAATAAGTAAATTATTTAATTAAAAGCTTTTCATTATATTATTATTTCTCACATGTTAGAAATTATAATAAGAGATTTTAGTTTAATTTGATATCATGTAAGTCAAGCGGGTTTTCGTATGAATTAATAATTCACATGTTAGAAATTGAATGAAATAGCATGAAATGAATGTGATATTCTTATGTTCAAGCCTCGATGGCTAAGACTCTGGTTCTAGCCGGTTTGACCAAACGGGTTTGGTCAAACTAAGATCTAGTCAGCCCCGTTTTGACTGATGACCCGTCGCGGGACTCGGGTCGGGGATTTGTCTTCAGGTAAAGTTTTATTTAATGAATGAATGGATGAGCCTTAGTAGATATGAGGCGATATGATATTTGAATGTGATTTATATGCAATTAGTCACATGATAGGAAGTTTTTCCCGTGACTGTTTAATTGTATGATATGTGTCGTGTTGACTAAGTACTCATAGAGAATTATGATTATATGGCGTGTTGACCATTCTAATTCTAAATGAGTACCTTAGAACATGACATTGATAGGCCTTACTATCTTTAACGAGTATATAGTTCACAGCTTGATAGCTTTTGTGTCACTGGCCTGGGATTTGGATACCAAGCCGGGGCATGGCTGCCTAATTGCTTCCACTTTGGGAATGGAGCCAGCTTAAGTACTAGCCAACTCTGCTTAGGGGGTCTCCTAGTAGAGATTCTCATGTACTTTTGGTCATGAGACAGAGAATGGGTTAGCTGTTGTCGCTAGGTCTGCGCAGTCTAGGACTAGGATGTTTATCCTACCTTGTGGTATAGCCTCGAGTTACAAAAATCGACTATTGACTGTGATAAGAACTTATGCCTGTTTCTAGACGTATTGGTCTTTCATGTTTGATGATTCTATGAATCGTAGAAGGTGAGATGCAAGCCGGCTACGGTTGATAGAGTTTGGATTACCGGTTGTTAACTGATTCACATGATAGCTTGTATGATTAGGGTTGAGTTGTATCTTGGCCATGTTTTAAATGTAACCTCTGAGCTAAAATACTAGCTTCCCTACCTCGTGGTATAGGTTGTTAACTGATTCACATGATAGCTTGCATGAGTAGTTTAGCCTTCATATGCTAGGTTATATGTTAGTTATTTGTTTCATAACATGAAAAGCATATCGTATATGTTAAGGCTTTGTATTTTCCATATACATCTCTTTTATGTGATTCATGTTTTATTAAACTCGACATTTCGTGGCTGGGAGAACTCGGAGTTACTCCCCACTGACTGTGGCTTCCGTGTTTACATTTAATGCGGTTGACAGGTTTGTGATGCATGCTTGGGGGACACATGCGAGCTTAGCGAGTGAGTATACTCGGACCTATATCTCGGTTTCTTCGGATTGTATTTTATTTAATACACTCTTTTATTTCCGTATTTATTAGGGAGATATGTCTCCCATTTTAGATACTTCTTATGTATAATATTATTTCCTTTTTGTTATGAACCTTTTTCTTTAAGACACCTTTGTTATGATTAATATATTTAATGGTAGGTTTCGGTTTTAAAATTTACCGATTTTCACTAAAGTGAACCTATTAAAAACGTATTCTCATATTTTATTTATTTAAATTACTTGTTTATCTTTCCGCAAATTCGAGGGTGTCACAGAATTAGGAAAGTAAACTCTCCTACACTTCTTAGGAAACTAGAAACTAGGAAAATAAATAACAAGAATCTCTTTAGGAAAGTAAACTTGAGAATTATTCAAATCAAGCTTCCATCTTGAATATATGTTGTTGGTATTTCGTTCAAATGCGTCACCCGCATATACCTTGGACAGCTCAACTTGAAACGATCATATCTCCATCGTTACTTATCCAAATAAAGCATGTGACCACTTGTTGGAAAGCTAACATCATATACTGTCATCTCCAAGTGAAATCACGTCAAAATTATCAATACTTTCTGAGGTATTTAGCTTTAAAGTCAAGGGAATGAATCTGAAATTGTCAAGAATGACTTAAACTTGCATTTTGAACATATACCCATGTCCCTCATGTATCATATATAATTAGTTGATCCATCTAATGCTTACCAATAGGGAATGGTTGAGGATGTGCTTGTTATGGTTGATAATTTGATTTTTCCTGCTGATTTCTATGTTTTGGAAATGGAACATGACATACATGAGGCCCTTGTACTGTTACACAGGCCTTTCTTGAAAACAGGTAGTACAAAGATAAAAGTATCTAGTGTTTCGTTGACTATGGAGTCTGATGGTCAAATTGTTAATTTCTGCTCATTTCCTTGGTGTACATTCTATAAATTTCCTTGATGTTATTGATCCTTGTGGGCATGATGTGTTTAACATTAGTGGGGTTGACAGTGTACAGGTGGTGATTGAGAATAACATTGAATCCGTTTTTAAAATAATGCTGAAAAAATAAAAATTTATCGTTTTGGGTTGGTCTAAAAACTATTTATCGTTTTGGTGTCCACGTAGGCTCGGGATGTGCGAGTCAATATCGAGGCAAAGACACGCCATTGCCAATGGCGTGTCTTCAATGAACATATGAGGCTTAATTCAACAAAATGTTAACACAGAGACACGCCATTACGAATGGCGTGTTTCCTTCAATAGACACGCCATTGCGAATGGCGTGTCTAGTCAGATAAATTTTTAGACTCAAGGCAGAAACATTTGAAAAAATCTGCCTATTAGACACGCCATTCGCATTGGCGTGTCTATAGATGGAGACACGCCAATCCGAATGGCGTGTCTAATAGGCAGATTTTTTCAAACATAAAATCAGACATCCGGCCTTCTCATTTTATTTCAAACACTTCCTCCCTCTACCTCTAAAATCCGAAACCTTCATCTCATCTCAAACACTTCATCTCATCTCATCTCAAACCATCTCACAATTCATCTCCGACGTATCTCTCACCTCTTCTCTTTCAATTATTAATTGAAATTCCTAATTAGCAAGGTAATTCATCTCCTTTCAATTTTTGTAGTTATTTGTTTAGATTTATGCAAATTTCTGTTTTAATTGATTTAAATGTTGTTAATTTTGTTGTTATTGTTGTTTTTGTGCTTAAATCAAGTTATTGTATAGAAATTTATGCCATTGCTTGAAAAACCCCAAATCTTCAAACCCTAGATTAGTGTTTTGGGTATAATTTCGGTTTAGCTATGTCTTTCTTGTTTAAAAAACGCAATTGAAGCTACTATATAGAAGTTTATGCCATTGTTGTTAATTTTGTTGTGATTATATAGAAATTTGTGGTTTCGGTATAATTATGTTTAGTTATGTGTTTTGGGAATAATTGGACAACTAATTGCTGATTTATACTAAATGGGTTGCATTTTTGTTGTATAGAATGGAAATTTGTGATTATCCTCTTATGTGTTATTGGGATGGAGAGGTAGTTGATCAAAATGGGTATGTTTGCTATAAAGGAGGGAATCAATGTTTTATTTTAGCTAGTACAAAGATGACATATTTGGAATTAATTGAAGAAATATATAAGGGAATTGGCATTCAAAGTATGAGTAGTCAATTGAATGTGAAAATGAAATTTCCAAGTTCCGGGTGTTTTAAAGTTGTACCACTTAATTGTGAGGGATCCTTTAAAGCATTATGGGCAAGTGTTCGTCATTCAAATGCTCCGTCAATGGACATATTTGTTGAAGTTTCCACAAGCCAAATTGTGACCCCTACACCAACTATTCCTCTTAGGCTAGATGATGTTGCTCAATTTGTATCTCTTCAGGCTAATGATATAAATGAGGGGGAATTTGATGGGAACTTAGAGGGTGATGAGTTTGATGAGGAGTTCGCCACACTTGATGAGAATTTGATAGTAATTGAGGAAGATGGTGATGATGATCTTGTTTTTGCTAGTGCACCAATTGTGAGTTTAATAAGGTTGATCCATTAGATGAGGATGAATTGAATAGTTGGAAAACATGGGAGAGTATGGTTCGATATGAAAAAGGGAAAGAGTTTGCCGTTGGACAAGTCTTCACAAACAAAGCTTCAATAAGTGATGAGGTGACATTTTATAGTGTTCAAGCAAATCAATTTTTCAAGGTTGCCGAATCAAAGCCTGACACTGTCACTTATAAATGTGGTCGATCTCCTAGCCCTTGCAATTGGCGGTTAAGAGCGACAAGAAAAGATCCTTATTCTCAAGCATTTACAATTGTCACATACAAAGGTCCTCATGACTCTTCGTGTGTTGGTGACATGGTTCCTCGAGACCACTTTAATTTGAAACGAGCTTTCATAAGTCATTTGATTCGTAACTATGTTGAGGGGGATTGGGGATATAAGGTGATGTCTGTTGTTGAAGTCATTTTAGATAAGTTTGGTTACAAAATATCATATGCCAAAGCTTGGAATGCAAAACAAAGAGCAATTGGGGATATTTTCGGTGATTGGGATGCATCGTATGAGATGTTACCTCGTTTCATGCAAGGTTTGAAAGAATCTAATCCTGGTACAGTAGTCCAATGGTCAACCACACCCATAGGAAACTCAAATGTGCATACATTCAAGCGTGTTTTTTGGGCATTTAAACCATGCATTGAAGGGTTTGAACATTGTCGGCCTGTTTTAACCATAGATGGAACACACTTGTACGGGAAGTTTAAAGGAACAATTTTGACGGCTATGTCAATTGATGCTAATAACCAGATTTTTCCTGTTGCTTTTGCTATTGTTGAATCTGAAAATAATGAAAGTTGGTCTTGGTTCATGGCTTGTATAAGACTCTTTGTAACAAAAAGAAGTGGGTTGTGTGTCATATCCGATAGACATGCGGGGATAATGAATGCAATGAGTGAAGTTGGTAGTGGATGGGAGGAGCCTCATGCTTTCCATAGGATTTGCATTCGTCATTTGGCTTCTAATGTTAACACTAGATATAGGAATGTAAAAGTAAAAAATATGTTTGGTTCAACGGCTATGCAATTTCAAGAAAAGAAGTTTGACATTGGATTTGCCCGTCTAGGTGAGATGGATAGGGATGCACAACATTATGTAGCTGATGTAGGAATAGAGAAGTGGTCAATTTGTCATGATGGTGGTCATAGATATGGCATATTGACTACAAACTTGGCTGAGGCATTTAATAATGTGCTTAAAGGAGCACGTTTTCTTCCCATCACCGCACTTGTGCAATGTATATTTTTTAGAGTCAATGCGTATTTTGTTGAGCGTCGTGAAGAGGCAAGGAAACGTTTGTTGCAGGGTCAACATTATAGTAGTAAAATCACACATTTGTTAGAAGAAAATTGCAAGAAAGGAGCATACCACAAGGTTGTATCTTTTGACCATGTTGGAGGGTTGTACCAAGTGACAACACGTAGAGGTTCAAGAAATGTGTCACGTGGTAGCCATTTGCACACCGTTGATTTGTCAAAGAGGACATGTACTTGTAACAAGTTCCAAACGTACAAGTACCCTTGTTCACATGTGTACGCGGTTTGTAAAAAAATGAAGTTAAATGCAAGCCAATTTGTGGAAATTAGCTACACAACGGGAGAGCATTTGGCTTCATATGCTAGCAAATTTCATCCTTTGAAAGATGAGGCTTATTGGGGTCATTATAATGGTCCTAGAATAGTGTGTGATGAGGGAAAAAGACGGGGAAAAGGTAGACCACATGGTAAAAGATTTCGCAATGAAATGGATGAGAAATGCAAGACTAAGGTGTCATGTAGTTTGTGTCGTGGCATAGGGCATAATAAAAAAACTTGTGCCATGAGAGTTAACAATTCCCAAGGGTATTTTGTTAAACTTACATTGTATTTTACGTATTCATTTTAATTAACAATTGTATTATTTATGTTAAACTAACAATTATTTTACATGTGCAGGATCAATGGAGTACCGTCTGCAACCAGGACCAGTCAACCCGGAAGTTCTCAAACAACAAGAAACCCACCGGAGCAAGGCAATATGGGACGGGGACGACAAGGGTTCCCTCAGATGTAGGTCACACTTAGCTATGCACAAGGGGTTTTTGGTAAGTGATCGTGTAGTTGACTTCATTAGGGAGTCTCAGTTTTACTTTATCCATAGGGTAGTAGGTTTAAAATTTAATGTAGATTTCATAACTGCTTTGGTTGAGAGATGGAGACCAGAGACCCATACCTTTCATTTGACCGTTGGTGAGGCTACTGTGACATTGCAAGATGTCCAAGTGTTGTTGGGATTACGGATTAGAGGAGATGTTGTTACTGGGACATCCGCGTGTAATTGGAGAGCATTGATATATGAACTGTTAGGTCGAACACCGGGGGAAGAGGATCTTAAAGGGGCTTCTTTGAGGATTGGTTGGTTGACAGAGCATTTTAGTGGTCTTCCGGAACAAGCAAACGAACAAGTTCTACATCAATATGTAAGAGCTTATTTGCTTATTTTAATGGCAACTGTGATGTTCCCGGCCAAGAGTGGCAATGATATTCAAGTTGTATATTTGCCTTTGTTGAGAGATTTAGATGCCATTGATGATTTCTCTTGGGGTAGTGCGGTTCTTGCCACTCTATATCGTAACTTATGTAGGTCAAGCACCATGAAGGCAAGAGATATAGGAGGCCCTCTTATTTTATTACAACTGTGGGCATGGGAGCGGATTACGATTGCTCGACCTATAGTCACGGGCCCCGAAAACCCACCCTTTATTCAAGGACCATATCCATTAGGTTCACAACATCAACTACGAGTTGATTCGTTGGGTCGTAGGTGGTTGAGCGTGCATCGTAGGAGGCCTCAAGGCACAACCATAACCACTCTACTCGGGTATAGGGATGCTTTGGATAACATGCGTCCCGATCAATTTGTATGGCAACCTTACCCCCAAGCCATCTTCTCTTTTTTGCCTGAAGCTTGTTATAATGACTCGGGTGAGTGGTGTGTGGTATCCCCTATGATTTGTTTCGATATTGTTGAGTGGCATTTGCCTAATAGGGTCGCTCGTCAATTTGGGTGGAAACAAAATATCCCCGAACCTGCTGATACCGAACCCAAGTTGCATAAAATGGATAAAAGGGGTGCTCATTCAAGGAATTGGGCGGAATATCATTCAGCATACCTAGCTATGTGGTTTAGGAGGTACCAATTTAGGTTCATTGGTGTTGAGGATAACAGTGACATGGGCTACAATGACCCTTACATGGTTTGGTACCGGGATCGAACTCGCCGATTCATCAGTCCTACCTTCCAACAAGCTTACCAAGCACCGTTAGGAGCCACTGCTTATCTTGTAAGTTTTACTAATATGAATCGTTATTAATATTTAAAATCTTTCATAAATTATTATTTTTTAACACTGACAATTTTTTTCAGGCTCATGGGTTTGCCGAAGTCCATAGGACATGCAATACGGAGATACAAGCGATGCCTCAAGAGGTGCCCCCTCATTACCGTAACATCATGTCTAACATCCGGGACAACACTTCCCAATCTCTTGAACATGTTGGGTATTCACATCTTCTTCAACAATTTCACCAACCGACGCAAGAAACCCAAGTGGAGGAACAACATGAAGAAAGGGGAGATGGTTCGACAATGCAAGAGTCAACAGCGGAAGACGATGAGACCTTGCAAGTGTTCAGGCGACGGTCAAGGCGCACCAATACTTCAATGTCGCCAATCAATGAACAAGGAACCCCGGAGCCTTCAAAGGCAAAAAAGATTTGGTCTCGTCTTCGTGGGAAAAAGAAGACATGAAGCAGTTTTAATATTTTTTAGGACGTGTAATCGATATTTTAGTAACTAGACTAAGCTCGAAACCCCTTGTGCCGCTTCTATGTGTATGAAAACTATTTTAAATCTTATAAAAACAATGTTTTCTTTGTCAAAATTGCGTAATCTTTTATTGTTGAATAGAGTGAGTAACTAGGTGTCAAAACTTTAAAAAAAAAAATACCACTGCCAAGACACGCCATTGGCAATGGCGTGTCTCCATCAATAGACACGCCAATCCTAATGGCGTGTCTAACTAATGTCATATGGCAACACCTTCTGTATTTTCAAAAAACATCAATGTTAAAGACACGCCATTCGGATTGGCGTGTCTCCATCTATAGACACGCCAATGCGAATGGCGTGTCTAATAGGCAGATTTTTTCAAATGTTTCTGCCTTGAGTCTAAAAATTTATCTGAATAGACACGCCATTCGCAATGGCGTGTCTATTGAAGGAAACACGCCATTCGTAATGGCGTGTCTCTGTGTTAACATTTTGTTGAATTAAGCCTCATATGTTCATTGAAGACACGCCATTGGCAATGGCGTGTCTTTGCCTCGATATTGACTCGCAAATCCCGAGCCTACGTGGACACCAAAACGATAAATAGTTTTTAGACCAACCTAAAACGATAAATTTTTATTTTTTCAGCATTATTTTAAAAACGGATTCGAATAACATAGTAAAGAATTGGGTTGATATTGCTTTGTCTACTTAATTGTAGGAGGTAGTCGCCGATTTGAGTCTATATGAAAGAAATCCAATTTCTTACTCTATTGCATCACTAACCCTTCATGTAGAGAAGTTGTTGCCATTTATTGTGCAGGGACCAAAGGTAGAGCTAAAGCCACGTCCACAGCACTTGAAGTACGCATTCCTTGGTAAAGGAGATACATTGTCAGTCATTATCTCCAGTAAGCTTACTAATAAGGAACAAGTGTTTAGATTAGTAAGGGTTCTAGGTGAACATAAAACTGCCATAGTATGTACTATTCCCAACATCAAAGGAATTAGTCCGTCTACTTGAATGCACCGCATCTTACTTGAGGATAATGCGAAACCGGTAAAACTAACCGCAAGTACGGTTGAATCCTCCAATGATGGAGGTGGTAAAGAAAGAGGTTATTAAGTTGTTATAAGTGGGTATGACCTACCCAATATCTAGCAGTAAGTGGTTGAGTTTTACACAGGCAGTAAATGGATGAGTCCTACACAGACAGTCCTTAAAAAGTTTGGAGTAACTGTTGTAGAGAATACTAAAGGGGTTTTGGACCATTTAACTAGGCTAGTGCACAAAATGGTTGGAGGATTATTATTGACTACCATAGACTCAATGGAGTGACCAGGAAAGATCATTTCCCCCTCCCCTTCATTGACCAAATGTTGGAGAAACTAGCTGGTAAAGCCTTCTATTGTTTTCTAGATGGCTACTTGGGCTATTTCCAAATAATCATCTCACCCGAGGACCTAGATAAGACTAGCTATACTTGTCCTTTTGGTACTTTTGTGTATCGACGCATCCCTTTTGGACTTTGTAATGCCGCGGGGACATTTCAGCGATGCATGGTTAGCATATTCCCTAAGTATGTTGGACAATTTATAAAGGTATTTATTGATAACTTCACCGTTCATGGTGAGTCATTTGATGATTGTCTAGCTCATTTATCCCTTGTCTTAAAGAGATGTGTTGACGCTAATCTTGTTTTAAACTCCGAAAAGTGTCACTTTATAGTTGAACAAGGGATAGTCTTGGGGCATGTAGTCTCCTCACGAGGCATAGAGGTTGACAAAGCAAAGATACATACTATTAAATCCTTACCTTATTGTACTACATTTCGTAAAGTACGTTCTTTTCTTGGCCATGCAGGTTTCTTCCAAAAGTTTATTGAGAACTTCTCGCAGATTGCTTCACCAATTTGAAAGCTACTTCAGAAGGAAAATGAGTTCATATTTGATGATGGGTGCCTAAAGGCATTTGATGAGTTGAAAGGAACACTACTCACTGCTCCGATCATCCAGACTCCTAATTGGTCTCTTCCTTTCGAAATCATGTGTGACGCGAGTGATTACTCGTTAGCAGCTGTTTTGGGGCATAAGGTGGCTTGTTCTTCCCATATGATCCACTATGCCTTGATGACTTTAAATGAAGCCCAGAATAATTAATCGACCACTCAGAAAGCGATGCTAGCAGTAGTCTTTGCTTTGGAGAAATTCCGTTCTTATCTCGATCCGTTGAGCACAAAAGTTATTGTATATTCCGATCACGCCGCTTTACGTTATTTGATTTAAAGAAAGAAGTTAAACCTTGTTTGATCAGATAGATCCTTCTTTTGAGTGAGTTTGATTTAGAATTGAAGGATAAGAAAGGGGCAAAAAACGTACGGGTTGACCATTTAACTAGGCTAGTGCACAACGAAGAAGCAATAAACTCCCAAGAACCTATCATAGGCGTGTTTCCCGATGAAACATTTCTAGTTATCGACAATGCCGAGCCAAGTATGCAAATATTGTAAATTTCTTATTTTTTGGGAGGTTTCCTACTGTATTTTCTATGTCCCCAAAAGGAAGATAAAGAGTAATGCAAAGTATTATATATGGGATGAGCCATATTTGTGAAAACACGGTTCAGATCAAATCATTAGAAGATGTCTTCTATAGGTCGAGATTGCTTCACTTAAAACACAGTGACACTCCTCTGCTTGTAGAGGACATTTTGGTGGTTAACGAATCGCTGGAAAGGTGCTAGAATGCGGTTTTTGGTGGCCAAAGTTATTTCATGATTGTCATCTCTTTTTCAAACAAGCGGACAATTGTGAGAGAGTGGGTGTTATTTCCAAGAAGGTAGTGATGCCACAAAACCCGATGCTCTTTGGTGAAATTTTTGATGTATGGGGTATTGACTTTATGGAACCGTTCCCTTAGTTCGATGGGTATATCTATATTTTATTCGCGTTGGATTATTATGTGTCTAAGGGGGTGGAGGCTATCCTTACTAAGTCTGATAATGCTAAGGTGGTAGCTACATTTGTTAAAAGCAACATCATTTCTACAATTGGATTTCCAAGAGCCTTGATTACTGATTGTGGTACCCATTTATATAATCGTACCATTGAAGCCTCAGTGAAGAACTATAGGGTAACGCATCGGATTTATACAGCCTACCACCCACAGAATAATGGCCAAGCTAAGGTGTCCAATAGAGAAGCCAAGTCAATTCTAGAGAAGACAGTCAATCCTAACCGAAAAGATTGGAGTGTGAGGCTAGAAGATGCACTATGGGCATATAGAACGTCTTACAAGACATCACTTGGTATGTCAAGGGGGAATCGAATTGTGCTTGGAGTGACTTGTTATTTATCAGTGGAGCTCGAGCATAAAGCTTATTGGGCGGTCAAGAGTTTCAATATAAATTTGGATGGTGCGGGTCTTCATAGAAAGCTACAACACCAAGAGTTAGAAGAATTTCGACTTGACTCATATGAGAATGCGACCTTGTACAAGTAGAAAACGGCAAGATAAAATGATTTCTAGGCGGGGTTTTGAAGTGGGACAAAAGGTTCTTATATATCAGAGTCACCTACATTTATTTTCAGGTAAGCTGAAATCCGGTGGGTTGTACCCGTTTATAGTCACAAAAGTATTCCCTCATTTGAGCCGTAGAGATACAAAGCTTGGAGACGGGAAATTTTTTGAACGTGAAAGGCCAAAGGTTTAAGCTATACTACAAATGGTTTCCAAAAGAAGGAGTCGAAAATGTAACACCCCCATAATCCGTTATATTTAAAAATAGAGTTTTCATGTAAAATTCAGAATATGGATGTGTCACATTTGAACCAATTGTAGTAGAAGTATTTAAATCATGTAATTTAAAGGGGTAAATGTCCATGTGAATTAAAAACCAAAGAGTAAAATCCGATTACAACCAAATCCAAATGTTTGCGGAACCGAATAAGTTTGATGATGCAAAATAAAGATAATTGTCTAAACATTGGTTTCCAATAAAAACAATAACGCGCGCGCTCTCCCGTGGTTCCCCCGTCCTAGTTCCTTGGATTACCTGTCACACGATCTGCTCTCACAATAGTGGTCATAGCAGTTCCAATTAAGGACAAAAACAAAAGAGGGTCAACAATAATGTTGAGTAAGGTAAACAATCCAAAAATAAATAAATAAGAGTTTTACTTAAAATTTAGAATTCATAAGAAAGTAGAATATCATTGAGAAGTTCAAGTTTCTAAATAAGGAAATCCGATCCAAAATAGTTAGTCCTTCCAAATCTTAAAACACTTTCCTTCGAAGAAAACATTTCTTCACTTTCTTTAGTAAGTAATGGATAGAGGCCGTATGGAGAGGATTCCCTCGCCCTAGTCCGGATAAGACAGGGTTCACCAAACCATGTACAATAACTGTCCAAAAATCCCGAGTGTGCACACCCCTCCAAGGGCCAACCCCAAGGAGGAAGATAAGAGGACGGGGTCTCGATCAACTAACCCCCACCAGAAGCTCTGTATAGGAGGTCCCCTTTTATTATTTGGGAACAACCTACCCCTCTACCAAAACCGTTCAAACCAAAAATCAAAACCCTTTCCAAACAATTAAATCCATTTCTTGAGATTAACCATCTCCATAACTTGTACAAAAGATCAAACGGTTTTGGTTTTCAAACTCTTAAAAGTTATGAGTCCTTTATTATATTTCAACACTTCAAAGGATGGAATAACATCAATTATTTTTCAATATTTCATCACAATAATTCAAACTTATAATAACAATCATTATAAACATTATACACAATATAACATTTGAAACAAAACTCAATAGTTCAAGAATAGTGTATGGATAAGCAATTCCCTTACCTTATGAGCTGGTCTAGAAGTTTAAAGTGCTTCTTCTACAAATCCCGAGTTTACAATATACATAAAGTACTCGTTACTAAATTATTCCAGACGGTCCTTAACTAGTTCAATTGATTTTATGCATTTTACTCGGTTTTTGTTATGTTTCCATTTTTAACGTTTTGTTCCGAGTTTTATTCTTAAGAAAGCAAACTAAGTTCATGGTCAGAATATTTAAGAGTATTTATCAAGTTGGTGCTTTTAGTTTAACAAGTTATAGCTTATACACTTGGTTTATACAAGTTCATTATCTCATACATACTTTACGGTTTTACAGATTCTGAACATTGACTTCAAAACATCATAAATCCTTTATTCTTAATATTTTGGGGTAAGACAAGTGAGGTTGGATTCTTTAAGATGTCCTACAACTTTAAGTGTCAAATACTAACAGTCCAAAAACGAATCTAAGGCCTCTAAAATTTCTGTTTAGTAAAACGTGACGGTTTCCGAGTCACAGAAAGTTTTGGGCTGGTTCGGGTGTTTAAATAGTCGAAATATCGGTTTTCAGAAGGCCAACATGCATGTCTCTCATTAACGTTTATCATAGTCAAATATCAAGAATTTATCTTTAGTATAACTTTATTTACTAGTGGTCTATTCGAAAATGGTAGATTCTCAACTATCGATCTAAAGAACAATATTTTATCAGATTTCCAGCTTGTCATTTTGTGTTGCGAAAATCATATAAAATCAAATACTTAATATTCTTGGACGAAACAAACTCCAATAGATCTAGTATTTAGTCTATCAACTTTTATGTATATACAATGTTAGCCAAAAATAGGTTTAAGATGTACTATTGGTCGGATCTTTAACTAGTGGTCAGAATATGAGTCACAAAATGTTTTTAAGTAGATTACAAATATTATAAATTCAAATGAGTTGATTCCAGGGCCTAATATACTCTATATTCATTGAAGTTCATTTTGGTAAAAGGGTTTGTCCTCATTAATTATTTAAGTTACGTTTTAAGACACAAACATTGGGACTAGCAGATTCGATTGTCCAGAATCATGTTCTTTTTGTATGATTTTTTCATTTGCAAACGACTCATGGGATTATGACAAAATTTTGTACACTGGTTATAGACAGAATGAAATACGACATATATTATTTTCATAGCAATAAAACAAGTCTAAGTCGGATTTTTATTCTGTTAGTTATCAACCTCCGGATTTGACACTTTGATGATTGTTATGTGCTTAAGTTCATGCATGCATGAATGGAAACTTGTTTAATTATTGTTCTACGATTTAAACTAAATGAATAGGTGTTCTTAAGGTTAATAAACATAAAATGGTGGTTTAGACATTTTCACCAAGTGAGGATCTTGGTGCTAAGGCTAGATCCTCCTCCTTATGCTCCCTCCTTCTTCTTCTTCTTCTTCCTCTTTTCGGTTTCTCTCTCTAATCCCTCTTTCTTTCTATTATTTTTTTTTGTGTGTGTGTTTGAATGAATTGTAATCTGGTGGGAGGTAGAGTGAGGAGTAAATAGGAGTGGTTATGGGAAGAATAAAAAGAAGGGTGTTGGGAAGAGGGGGAGTAGGGGTGTAGGGTGGTTATGGGAAAGACAAAAAAAGAAAAGTGTTGGGAAGGGGGAGGTGTAGGTAGGGCGGCACAAGCATGGGTA
>JAIUZE010015875.1:0-31525 GCA_022085475.1 Heliosperma pusillum | reverse complement strand
AAAAACGAAAGTATCCAGATACAATCGGTTTTTAGTCAGTGGGTAGTTATTTTGAGGAGACAAAAATCTCCCCATAAAAACCCTAGTAGGAGTGCCGTGAGGATTAGAAGAAAAAGGAGGAGGAGAAAAATTCTAACCTAATTTCTATACTCACTTGTGCCTCCATCACACAAAACACAAAAACCTAAAAGTTAACAGTAACTTTTAATTATCTTTCTAGCAAAGGAGAAGGGCATTTCTCGATCAATCTTGGGTGAGACGATTAGAAGGATATCTACTTTGATATCTGTTCTTTTTTGCTAGGACCAAAGGTTCATTTCGTTTTCTCTATATTTTATATTGTTTTCATATTAATGAGTCGCAATTCATATTCTATAATTTTGTTATAATCCTAAATTTTAAGGGGATGTAAACAGTTATTTCCCTCAAGGAGAACGAGTCATTAATGGGGACACCATCATCACTACCTTCAAACTTAAGCCTTGACAAGTGGTCCGCCACCGCATTCTACGCTCCCCTTTGAACACGTATCTCTAGGCCAAACTCTTGAGGGGAGCAAAATCCACCGGATCAGTCTCGGCTTTGCCTTTTTCTTTCGTAGCAAATATTTAAGGCAAAGGTGATCGTTGTAGAGTACCACTTTGGAACCTATCAAGTAAGGGAAAAATTTATCGAGCTCATACACAATAACAAGTAACTCATTTTCCGTGGTGGCATAGTTTTTTTGGGCATCATCAAAAGTGTTGCTTGCATAGTATATGGAATTTAGAGCTTTGTCTTTCCGTTAGCCAAGAACCTTGCCAACGGCATAATAACTTCCAACGCACATCACTTCGAATGGAGTGGTCTAATCGTGGGCTTGGATGATTGGTGCCGAAATTAATGCTTTATTTATCATGTGAAAGGCCTCAAGACAATCGTTAGTAAAGAGGAAAAGGGCATCCATAAGTAGGAGAAGGGTAAGTGGTTTAGAACGTTTTGAGAGGTCATTGATGAACCGGCGATAGAAGCCGGCATGACCAAGGAAGGTTCCAACCTCTTTGACATTAACGAGTGAGCGAAATTGCTCAATCACTTCCACTTTCACCTTATCCACTCGGATGCCCTTTTCCGAAATAACATGACCGAGAACCATGAACTTGTCCTAATTTAAAACTAGACTCTCATCTTCACATTTTTGCAACACAAGAGAAATTGCAAAAAAAGTTTTGAAATCTTTTCCGCAAACACTAAAGTCATCCATGAAAACCTCAATTCTCGTCTCAATGAAATCATAAAAGATACTCATCATACTTCTTTAAAATGTAGCCGAGGCATTACAAAGCCGAAAAGACATTCTTCTATATGCAAAAGTAGCATAAGGGAAAAAGAAGGTCGTTTTACCTGGGTCATGAGGGTGAATTGAGATTTGGAAAAATCCCAAGTACCCATATAAGTAACAAAAGTAGTTATTGGATTCTAATCTTTCTTACATTCGGTCTTTTAAGGGGATATGGAAGTGATCCTTCCTCAAAGAGGCCTTCAACTTTCTATATTCTATGCGCATTCTCCAACCCGTCACAACTCTAGTGGGTATTAACTCGTTCTTGACCACCGTGGTATCCTCTTCTTGGGTACCACTTGAATGAGACTAACCTTACGGGAGTCTGAAATTGGGTAGATAATGCCCGTAACGAGGAGTTGCATGACCTTTTATTTCACTACTTCTTAGAGGGTTTGGATAAGTCTTTTTTGAACTTGAGCGAAAGGTCGGTATCCCTCCTCCATGTGAATATGGTGCATGAAAAGGTTTGGACTTATTCCCTTTAGGTCCTCTATACTATACCCATGTCAAGTTTGGCATTCACAATCACGGGCTATAATTTAGAGTCATTAAGATAATCATACATCAAGTTAAGGGGAAAGAGTTTCAGGGGAAGAGTTTGTACCTTAACCACATAAATAGTTTGAGGGATGCTTTAAATCCTCATCACTTGATCATCATCGAGTTCCTTTCCACCCAACGCCGTCTTAATGAAATCAACCTCTAAATCACATAATCCCCAATTGATTACCTTAACTCCAAAAGTAAGAGTCCTTACAATGGGTCCCTAATTAGAAAGCTTGGTGTCGTATCCTCAACAAAAGCATCCATAATGTCAATCATATAACATGATTTCCCAAGATTTGGAGCCATCATGACACTTTGTAAATTAAAGGTTATCTTCTCATCTCCCACATCAAGGGTCAACTTTTCATGCTTAACATCAAATACCGCCCCTGCGGTATGTACAAATGATCTCCCAAAGATGATGGGGATTTGAGAATCCTCTAACATCCTCCAAAATACGCAAGGGTTGCTTTGTTGACCTATCCGCCATTTAAAAGGTGATATTTGTACATTTGAGCTATCTCGTCCCAAGTTTTTCACATATAGAATATGTCATCACACTTACAATTTCCCCCAAATCACAAAGGGTATTATATATGATAGTGGTCCCAATGTTACAAGGAATGGAGAAACTTCATGGGTCTTTCACTCTAAGAGGGGTTGGACTTTGAAGAACGCCACTACATTATCCGGTTAAATGCTACAGTTTCCTCTCCATTTAAGGACTTCTTTCTTATGATTATTTCCTTCAGGAATTTAGCATATGCATAAATTTGGGTTGTGAGGTCGGTGAATGGTATGAAGACTTCCAAATTCTTAACAATATTCATGAACTTTCCTAGTTATTTATCCATCTTGGTTTTGGCTTGCCTATTAGAAAAGGGAAGTCTAATCATTATAGACTCATCAAATTTCGTGCCTTGGGATTCCTCAATTTTTTTTTTCATTTGGAGGATGTTTCACTTATTTGTCATTCACCTCGTCCTAATTTACTTCATCCTATCCACCAATTTATTTCCTTTGTCCCTTACTTCAACAACATCATCTTTACAAGACATATTAGGACCATCGTAGTGTTTCCTACACCTTATTTGTATGGCATTAGCGGTCTCATTCTTAGGTGGGTTGCCTTGGGGATGACAATTGTCCTTTTCCTCTAAAAGAGCTTCCGGACGTTATTTGGGTCACTTGAGTTTCTAGCTTCTTGTTGTGGGATAAGATGTTGTTGATAACAATGTCCTTGGCTTGGCTATCCTTTTGCATTTGGGTGGAAAAGTTTTGTTGGCTCTTTTGCATTTGGAGCACCGTTTTTTGCAGGTCAAAGGATTGTTCTCCTCCAAGTAGTTGCGTTGGACGTTGAATGAGTGGTGGTTTGTTACATCATGGGTGGTTTTCGCTTTGGTTGTAGCGAAGTTGGTTTTGGAAGTGTTGTTGGCTTTGGCCATGAGTGTATGATGTTTTTCGGAAGGTTTGTTGTTGTGGGTTCCTTAAAGGTGGTGTAACATAGGTTTGTTGCGGTTGAGTTTTTGGATATTTCGGCTCTTATATGAGAAATTTGGGTGGTTATTTGTATTCTCATTGTAGAAGTTAGAGTAGGGGGTTCCTTTCCTGTAAGATTGGAAAGCATTAACTTGTTTGACGAACCCTACACTCTTGGAAATCATGGCAATATGCCCTACAATGTTCACACACCCTTGAGGGAGGCTCAGTGTCATTACCATCATACTGACTTTTTGCATAGGAGGTTAAGAGGATGAGATATTATAGGCTTGTTGAACTCGAAGCACATGCTCTTGGAACCTTTGATTCATGGTTTCCATGTGAGTTTTCAATTGAGCACCTAAGTCGGCACTCAATTGATTATTTGCATCTACTTCATGTCTCCCACCTCTTGATGCTTGCCTTGATCTACTAAACTACGAATTATGTAAGACAATCTCCTCGATTCTACTCCAATTTTGATCATCATCAACTTCAGTGAACCTTCAATTGAAACCCATGTTTAGAATCCCTCTTGAGTCTTCATAAACATTCCAAAAAAATTGTACGAGGAACCTCTCACTCAGGCCATGATAGGAGCACGACCTAAATATGGCTTTAAAACGCTCCCAAGCTTCGTATAAGGTCTCATCATCACATTGTTTGCATCCAGTTTGAGCCCTTAACATATTGGTTTTCTCCGGGGGATATAATTTTTGGTAGAATGCAAGAGCCAAATTCGTCCACTAGTCAATCCCTAAAGTTGTTTTGTCGTTGTGGATTTTCAACCATTGTTTTGCCACTCCAATTAGAGAGAGTAGAAATAGAACTCAAAGGATTTAGTCTTGCGCCACTCCCATTTGAGAGATCGCATCACAATAATCACAAAAATTTCCATGTGATAATGAGGGTCTTTGCTTGGCATCCCTCCAAATTGGGTTTGCTATACTAATTGGAAGAAGGCGATTTTGGCAATGAAGTTAGTGGTCAAATTGGTGGGTATTTGTGTGACATTCGGAAGAGTTTCTTTCGTAGGAATCGAGTGGGAAGAAAACTTCGGCAACTTTGGTTAGTTAGGAGCATTACGGTTTAATTAGGGAAATGTTAAATCTAATAAATGAGTTTTTAAATCTAAGGTCCCTTCATTCACATCTTCTAAAAATAATCGACTTATAATCTTGGTTACTAATGAGATCTTGAGAGGGAAAATTATGAACTTGCGGAGTCGTGGGCGACAACTGGCCAACAAGACATGAGCTCTTTCGAAGTTTTGCACGAGAAATAGAGCATTGGTGTCTGGGTCGGTTGCCCAACTTGTTGCCCACCCTTTGTAACTTGATTGCGAAATGGCCCTCTTTAGCTTTTTTCTCTTTGTCTTCAACTATATGCCCCTTGCGTAGCATTGCTCACGTAATTTCTCCTTGTTTGCCCCTAAAAACCTGCAAAGTAGGATCGAGAGAGGTAAAGGTCGTCAAAAGGGAAAAGGGCATCTAAAATGATCATAAATCAGACGATATAGGCCCAAAAATAGGCGGAGGGAGGGGTGACAAATAACACAAAATTGGGATATATCAACTAAGTAGAGGGACAACAAATATGGTCATTCGATCTTTTCAATAAGCTGGAATTATTTACGCTTAAAGAGGTAATTATTCTTTTTTACAGAAGATCTTGCTTGTGATCGTTTTCAGCTTGTGACCTCTCACACTCCTTCTCCCACTGTCTTCCCACTTGTTTTTTGTAAGAGGTATTCAGTTGAAGACGTATTTTGTCCGTATTCAATAAGATTTCGTGTTACTTTTACCTTTTATATGATTTATTATGATTCATATTATTATTTATTTGCGATCGTGAAAAAAATCGTCACTTCGCTTACGCATCTATATCATCTTACTACTATGACAGATGGTTAAATTGAAAATGGTTTGGACGAGTGAATGGTACTCCATATAGGTAGGTACTCACCATAACGATATCACACATTACATGCGTTTTTAGGTGTGAACGATGAGTAAATAGGTGCAAGCCATGTGGTGGGGTTAATATCGTTGTTATTTTCTTCTCGCACAATGAGTTTGAGTTACAAAAGTTTCACCTACCCTGGGTGGTCAAACGATAGTGGAAATGCATTCTAGTCAGCGGGGGCGGGTGTAGGTGCGAGTACATGTATGGTCAAACGAGGTGCCCTTCCCTCGAGTCCTCCCAACCTGCCCAATTAACATCTTTACCATCATCTCGGTGAGTTCAAGCTTTTCAAGCAATAATCCGTGTGCGCTTGTGTGATAACTTTATAACTTATTTTGTATCGATAAAGTGATGGTTGCCAAAGCTATTAAACATGATGAATCTATAATATAATTCGTCTTAGGTTTGTTTTGGTTCTTTCTAACTAAATGACAAGTCTTTAAGCAATATAGAAAATAAAATAAAGTTAAATAAAGAGTTAAACTATGATTACGATAAGAAAGTTTAGGGTTTCAGCTCATTATAATGCAAATAATGTCGAAGGATTATCAATTTTGTCGCGAATGATGAAACTAGACTAGTGATCTGGTAAGTCTTCTCGGATCAGGTATAGTCTAATCTAATTAGAAACATTCACATTTCAACCATCAATTCCTTATATTGTGTGATGCGACAATGAAACTCCAAAGCTTAACCAGAATACTAAAGAGTAAAGATTATTGAATGACACATTGACACATGATTGACCCTTTTTCCGACCTTCTCTGTTACCTTCTCGTCTCACAAGCGATTAAAATATTGTTTATTTTGCTTGATCCACTTGCCTATCGATCTCACACGATATATATATTAGTTTAATCGATCATGAGAAGATAAGAAGAAAAGGTTTGAAGGAGAACGTGAATAACAACCCTCCTGAGTCTTGACACATTATAGGTAGTCATATACTTCCTCCGTTCAACTCCACACTGCATGTTTCTATTTTTGACACTATTCACAAGTCGGAAGAATCTTTCAATTTTCGGCTAATGCATAAGAGAAAATATATTCATGTGGGATCTTGTTTGATTCGTCTTTAAGAGTATATTAAAAATATCTAACTCGTATAATTTTTGCAAATACGTAGCGAACTATATTTACGATGCAAAACTCGCGTTGGCAAACGTGAAAAAAGATATGTGTAGTGTGGAGTTGAATGGAGGGAGTATTACAAAAGGCTTTTGGTTGGTCTTGCAAAATATGGAGAAACGACAAGGTTCCCATAGAGAGATTTAACACAAAAAACCAAAGGAAAGAGGCATTATAAGCACAAATTGGCAACATTGAATGACGTATAATAAATATACACAAAAGACTTTGGTAGAATTTGGAGGGAGTTGTTGTCCTTAAGTGAGAGGGTGGATAAGGAAGAGCCACCTCACCCGTACAAATGATGTCCCAATTGTAAGTTTAAAATGGTGGACCCAAGTTTAGAAAAATGTCATCTTTTGGAAGCACTCTTTCCACATATCAACGTGAGGCCAACATTTGGGGTTTTGGCAGCTTCTGCGTTAGGTCAGCTACTTGGAAGTTGGAACAGCTTTTGGCTTCTTATGCAATTTCGGGAATATCTAAACTAGTGGGTAAAACAAATCACACTACCATTGTACATATGTATTTTATTCGCACCTCGTCTCACTCAAGACGGGCACATTTCCGTCTTCACTTTTAGACGGACAAAATGTGAACAGTTTAACGACAAATGTAACTGATACAATTTTCTAAGCTATAACTGGTAGTTTGTCACATGGTTATATTTTATCGTTAAACTGCTCACAAAAGGCCCGTCTTCAGGTGAAGACGAAATTCATCCGTCTTCAATGAGAATTTGCCTTTTACTCGATAGTCCATACGTGTAAGTTATTTGTTTACCTTAAAATAACATTTTTATTACAAATAGTTATAAGAAACAAACAAATAATCATTGAGATGAAACTTCAAGGAGTAAGTAATAATTTTGCCTGAATGCGTACGACATGGCTATTTTGAACGGTGGTAAGAAAAACGAGTGCTACGAACTAGTCCAAATTTTGCATCTTCCTAAACAATAATGGAATCTACAAATAAGATTAGCTTACATCAGTGACATACTGACATTGTTCAGGAGACGAAGCATAACCCTTTTTTCAAGCATATGCTATCAGTTATTAGCTTACAATTTCCAACCCTGCCCGTCACTCCCATCCACAAGTCGAATGAATTCAAAGACTCATAATTCACTCGTAACTTTAACTTCCGATGAACTTTCCCGAATGCTTGGCGAGTGCTATCCAGAGGAACATATGTTAAATGTGTATATTTTGATGTGCCAAATGTGTATTCGTTGATGTGCCGAAAGGAAAGGGCCAGCATGGGATAGTAGAAGACGAACAAATGAGATGGATGTTCCTCACTCATTACGGAGGAAGACAACTAAACAGACCTCCAGTCGTGGCTAATATGGTCTAAGAGCTTCGCATAAGATCTGGCCCAAAAGTCAACATGAACCCATCTTCGGCCTCATCAACTACACTTAACTTGCTTGTAGAAAAGTACGTATGCCTGATCATGTAAGACCTTGTTTGTTGGTATAGCAGTGACAGATGCATCATCAAACCGTAACCATTTACCACTAGCATGACGGGCATCAGCAGTATAGTGGCCCTTTGAAGGGTTTTTTCCGTGATGAGTGATCGTAGCAACAAGTTCGTATTTTCTTCCCTGAGAGAAAAAGTACAACAAAATCTATCATATTAGGTTTCTTAGGAGTACGTTTGCATTTTAAAATATACCTGTTTATCTTTGCCAACAGCTCATACTAAAGATGGGGCAGTAACAATATTGAATACGTGATATCATTAAGTCACTGACTACATATACAATATGATATTCAAACTTTTGGAAACCATACTGATCGTACTTACATCCAATTTTCTGAATGTGAAAAAAGGCAAGGAAACAGATAGCGGGAGGGAGTATATCTTAAGAAAAAATCGAGTTTCCTCATAGTTTCACCTACTGTTCTGAAAGATATACTGAATACAGCCAACGTTTCAGAACTCAAAGATCCCCTTAAATCAGGTAAACCTCATTAATAACACAACTTAATGGGTCTAATTCTCTTGTGTCATTACAATAGTATCTGAACTTCTGAACAAGAGGTTGAAATATTAGCATTATATTCATCCTTCTCCGGAGGTTGAAATATTGTATTATATTCATCCTTTTCCAACAAGATGATTTACAAGTAGTTTTAAACAGAATACTGATATCATATAATCTTTATGAGATACACGGGAATCAAACATATTTTGACCGCGAACTCAACATTAGCTGTCAACAAGAACTTTATAAGGTTAGGCACCGGCTATGTTACTCAGACTCCGTTCAAAGCATCCAACATGACCCGCATGACTAAGAGTCAGACTCGGCTACTTATTATCAAATAATCATGTTCTTGGTTCAACATTAATGTCCAAGGTCATACACATGTCCTGAGTATCGAGTGTGGTCACAGGTATGCCAGTTATATGAAGGAGTTGGAGTACAGGGCACAGAAACCGTCCCTCTGAAAATTCGCCGCAAGAATATAGTTGTATATGGCTACATGCATGCAAAATGAACTACAATAATTCATGCAGGACAGATTAAGCATTTTGCGTACTAGAACCAAAGCAAATGGAACATGCTTGTTAATTTGCCTTTATGTCCTACATGGCTACATATCACCTCGATGAGATAAAAGACCCACACAGACAAGTGAAGAGTTGGTAATACGTACCTCATTCACAGGTGAGACAAGAAGCTCACGGCCTAACACCAATTCAAGGGGGAAATGAACAGGCTTATGCAATTTGGTGCTTCCTTGGCTCCCATAGCTGAAGCGCATCAGGTGCAGTATCATAATCTTCGAAAGACTTTGTATCTTTATAGATTTTTTAGCACACACACCTCCCACCTATATATTTGCATTAAAATCAGTTAGCTACCATATCAAGAAAACAATTGCTCTCTTGAATGATGGTACGGAGTGATTAAATTTGACCCTTCACCTCGGCTACATGTCACATGTCCGATATCCAGACACAACATTCATTTTAAGCCAATAACATGGGACAATTTTCACAAAGAGACATACCGCCAGATTCCAATCAAGTATTCCGAAAATTTATCAGGGAGAGTTCCATTATCATATTGTCCAAAATATTGTACTTCCTCCATTCTCCTATGATGTTCCCATAATATTAAAATATACCTCACATATATTCACAAAATGGGTACATTATATGAGAATGGAGGAAGTAATTTTTTCCCCTTAACAAACCCAATTAACATCACGAATATATACCCTTATTCCACTTACTACGCTTTTGCACAAAAAATTGGTCCAGATTGAAATGGAATGAACTGAATGAAAAGAGGGAGTAACACAAAGAGAAGTCCGTCAATGGAGAAAAAGAGTACCAAAACGGTGGTGCATCATTTGATAAAATCATGGAAAGTATGTCATAAGATTGATTACAATACTATAAGAGGCCATATTCACTACTCAACATAACCCTTCCAACTTATTATCAATATTACAGATTATTCTCAATCTTATGGCAACGGTAAAAACGCATAGTTGAGACTGTTACAGAAATTTCAATGCCCAAGGTCAGCTCATGCATTAGGGAAACACGGCCAAAAGTTAGGCGGCCGAGAGGTATTCACACAGATTTTAGGGGGCGAGGGGTACATCTACCAGGTGTATTGAACTGGAATCGATCACAGAATTCATCGTATCAGAGAGCCTATTCCACCTTTCCGGGAAGGCTTGCCCCAAAACAAGATTCGTCGAGCATTATTATGTACAATTTAGATACAACACAACAATAAAATAAGGCAAGAGAAGAGATATGAGGTGACATTTTCATCCATTATTTTTAATTAACTTAGCAGTCATATTTTTTCGTTTCATAATTGGTAGTGTGCACCAGAAACTAGTCAACATTCAAGAAACAGAAGCAGATTACCACATTATAGCAACATGATCGCACAACAATAAAAAATCAAATGGTACTAACTGTTGTGAACAGACAATGAGGGTCATTTTTGAAACTGAAACCTGTAAAAAATGTACGCAAGACTCTACTGAGACCACGCAGCTTAGGATCATCCAAGAGAGCATGTTTACAGTTTACCTTCCCAGTATTTGATGCGCGGTAGCCTTCAAGTGTCTCGGGTGCAGAAAATAATCGAAGAGCATCCTCAATTGTGACCACAGACTCAGAGAAAATGTCCAGATGGAGTAAGAGGTATGGTTGGACAGTGGCAGAATCTTTGTTTCCTGCTCGGCACAATCCCAGTAAGTTAGTATCATGGAAAAAATAAGATTTTATGGTTGTGTAGTCTGTAGAAATGGTTGAAAAACATTTTAGAATCCAAATCTAAGTTTAGATGCTAACACAAAGACAGCTGAAGACGGTAACTGCAAAAAAAAGAAGTTATTACATTCACAACAGAGAGGGTTTAACCACACTCTTTCCTCCAACATCATAGCTAAAATGCACATTATAGATAAGGCAGTAAACGGAAATAACTTGCAATTTGTTGCCAGTAAAACAAGGAGCGCTGATGAAAAAAAATCTATCGTTGCCAATTTGAAAGACATACAGAATACAGCCAAAAAAAGAAGTTATAGGGCTCACTAATAAGCATTTGATTTAAAAACAGCTTTCAAAACATAGGTGCAAAAAAGGGGCAAACAAGAAACAGCCAGAATAACTCGACATGAAAACTAACCAATCAAAAACTGGCTAGTTTTTTTTCTTACTATCACATCGTCACTGATGACACACCGACTCGCAGGACAGTTGTGTTAGTAAGAAAGAGCGTCAGCCTACACACCAGGTAGCCTAGTCCTGTTTTAGTACTTCAGTTAAGTCAGACACCTTAACAGCAAGAAAGTAGCAGAAAACTTCCATCGTGTTTCCAATAGACATCCTCAATAAAATAAACTTATCTGAACAGATCAGAACCAATTTAAACCGATTTTTTTTCTTTTTAGTATATGTAAGTGTAACTCAATAAAACTACGTTTGAATATTGACGGCAACAAAAGTATGCGTCCGGATCACTCAAATGACACATGATTGTCTCCGCATTCAAAAATATTTATATCAGTTTTTAATGTCCAACAGTGCAAGTAGTCTAAACAGAACTTGAAAAAAATTAGGAATTACAGATTCAAGCCCATATGTGAAATACCTAAACATTACAGCTCCCAAGAGTGAAAGACAGCACACTGCCATGGCCTTTGTAATCAACTAAGGCACTAGACAGCAAATCAAGTCGTTAAGGACTTGATGTTCTAAACCATTGGGATTCAGGATAAATGTGAAGTCTCAACACTACCGACCATGGTATTAAATCTTGATCACTGCACATCGTGACTGAGTTAACAAGATTGGAGCGTCAACATGACCACAAAAGACTAATTTAGTTACTCCGGGACGAGTAATGTTTAAGTGAGGGGAGGTTTGATATACGACAAATTTAGTCCATTTCCCCTCTTCTTTCCCTTGAATTTAGACTCTAATCGACAGGGTTTTAGCGTCGATATGCTTGCATTTTGCCCCTTGTTCCGTGTGCCCCCTTCGTGTAGATTACCATCCCATTTTGTAGGTTATAGGCCGAGAAAGGCGAAGACGGAACGAATATCAAGACAAGTCGACTTCATGGGACAAGAAAAGAGGTAAAAACGAGGAAAAACCCTCCCTGCCGGTCTGCCGATCCCTTGAGAAGAAGAAGGAAGAAAAGAAGGCGAAGCGCCTGTAGCTCCCTGGCGGCCGGCCGGTGGTCCACCGGCACCCACCTACAAGCCAACTTAAGACCAAGAGAAGAAAAGAGATGGAAACCCCCTGCCGGTCGGCCGGCAGGGACTCAAAGCTTGATGATTTTGAAGTTTTTTTTGGGCAATTAGAATTTGTCGCAGCGCCGGTAGGCAAGCCGGCCGCCGGTCCACCGGCAGCCACTAGAAGACTTCTAATTTCGCCTCTTGGTTTCTTCCTTATTCATTTTGAGATCTAATTGAGGGGATACTATAAATACCCCTTTGTAAACCCATTTTGGACACACTACCCTAGACACAAAAACCCTAGATTAAGCTTTCAATATTTCTAATCATTACTCTAATCCTTCCATAATTAGCACTAATCACTCCACTTTTCTACTTAGTAATCTTTAGATCTAGTCTTCCTCTTAGCTTTTGTTGAAGACTTGGGTTTTATTAAGAAGATTGGAGGAGACTCTTTCTTTGTTTATTAATCCAAGTTTCCATCTTTATTACAAGTTCGGTATAATTCTCATCTTTATTTCATGTATTTGTCATTTAATTTCTCTTTCATGTTTGTTTAATTAGTTTTTATGTTGAACATGTCTTCCTTGTTTATTCCATATCAAAGTATCCATCTTTAATGTCTATTCATATTAGTATGTGTGAGTAGTGTTTTACTAATGGGGGATTTAGTGTAGGTTTAATGGTTAATTATGGTAATTGGGTAAAGATTTAGTCTTTTGGTAGTCCACTTGTTTTGTACACAAGGTGTTTGATGAATTGATTGAATGAGTACTTTAAGTTATTTCCATGTTTAATTACTAGTTTGAGTGAGGGCTTGAACTTGTATTATGTTTGTGTGTGTTTTGAATGTTTAGGGGGAGGTTAGGGCGAGAGCCCAATCGAAACTTAAGCTAGGGTCCGTCTCACACACACCGAGAGGTGGAGGCATATCTAGACTCGCTTTTAGACTAATCTTAACCCTTGCCATAATTAACCTTTGCCTTCATTAATGAACCCATTCACCTTAGTTTCTTTTAATTCTTGAATTTAATTATATCATTGCTTCTTTGTTAGCTTTAGTTGTCATTAATATCCACTCAATTGCTTTTAGCTAGAACTAAACTAGAATTGTTTAAACCGTCTTAGAGCCTTAATTTCCGTCCCTTGGATTCGACCCTTGCAATACCCAACGATCATTTAAAACATACATCACTAAGACACGGAATAGGTTGAACTACTACAGGCCATACATTAAGAATTTTCATATGTGAAGTAAACTCCTTGGTCCACTAACCACAAACGCTCAGTGCGATTAGGCTGCTCAGTCTCACCTCTCACTAAATATATAGCAACACATGGTCCCTACTCCCAACATAAAACAAGTTAAATAGTGAAAATGGAAGGGCATAGAACTAACAGTGTATTTTATTTATACGTATTTACTTGTGCTCAGGCAAGTAAAATACGTATAAAGAAAACACCCATACAAAGCAACAAACACATGATCGTAATACACTTTATCACTTACCTTTCGCCTTCACAACACTTCTCAATTTTCCACCAAATATTGCACTTAATTCCGATGGAACAAAACTTTGAGTTCTAGTCACAGCTGATTTGTTCTTTGGACCAACAGTCTCCCACTCATCATCATCCGATGACGACACAAGAGATGACTTATTCCCACCCGCACCAGAAAACTGACCACCAAGCTTGAGCAGTTCATCATGCAATCGGTCCATCATAAAGCTTAAGAATTCTTGAGCATCCTCTTGCCTGCATGATAATTATATATCAGTTATATGGTTAAGCCAAAGCCACAAATGACTTTTAACTGTTATTACAGCTAGAAAAAAAAACAAAGTAACTATGCTAGCCAAGGAAGACAAATAGACAATATATATAGATCAGCTAATCAACATTGTAAGTGGTCACTTACAAATAGGTAATTAAATTGGTACACCTGCTACCATGGTTTTAAATCGCGGTATCGGTCGTGATCGCGGTATCGGTCGCGATCGCGGTATCGGTAACGGAAGCGCGGAATCGTCCCCAACTCGGCCTTCGCGCTCCGAGTCACGGTTATCGCAGTGAAATTTATTTTTAAAGGTTTTGTAGATATTTTACCATCTATTGACTATTTCACATAAAGTTAAGATTAATTCTATTTAAGATAATTACTTTGACCAATGCTATACAATATGTAAGAGCTTTTCATATAAAAATTTGGTCGTTACAAGTTATAACGCGTTTAAATCGGGTTCACCGCGGGCTGTATCGGGCCGAGTTGGCAGATATACTTAATAAATCGGTCGTCTCGACTCTCGGCCGATACTATCATGTTTTTAATTTACCCGATACATCTCGGGATATCTCGTATCGGCCGCCTCCGATACCGATACATCTCGGGCGATACGATACGTCTCGGCCGAGATTTTAAACCATGCCTGTTACACAGAAGACACAAATAGCACACAATGCCCCCAAAATGGTGACGATAGAGTGGCTCAAACAAAATATCCTTATCAAACTTTTCTTTTAATATACACTATAGTAGCAAACTAGCAACTTTTAACTCATATCCATTTTATTTTTCACATACTCCTACGTGAAGTGTAACTGAGGGTCATCACCAATGACAAGCAAGTATTCTATTTTGGATATCAGGTGGAGCAGATGTGAGACGTTGCGTAGCGAAGGCATAATTTTTCTGGATAAACCATCGCAAACATGATATGCACCACATGCATAAAAAGAGTCACAAAAGAAAAGAGGAAAAGGGCTGTGGGGGAAGAAAGTGGTGGTAGTCAGGATAGAAAAGGGCGTATTGGGTTCCCCGTTCAGTCAGTCTTTTCCTGAGGTCCGTTTAAGTTCATCAGACAATAATTGGAAATACAGCTTTCTGGAATTGAAGAAGAGCACTTCACCAATACACTAATGGGTTTACTACTAATGAATACCACTTTCCCTGCACATAGGATATGGGATATAAATACTACAAGAATAATGCACATGGATTTTAAACATATTTCAAAAGTGTTTCTATGAAACCGTTGTATATTCTTCATTTTTTAAAAGCACGGGGGATTTAGAAAGCCCATAAAGACATAGCCCTGATTAAATCTTGCATGAAGGCCTTCTACAACTACAAATACAGCAACTGAAACAAGGTGAAACCTAAAGCTCATTACTACAAATTATAGGAGCTATTGTACAACCTGCACGAGATTAAACTGCAGTCATTCTTTCATGTCAATTGTGTATGAGTTGCTGAAACTAGTTGATGAAAGAACCATATCTACAACCAAGTTAAGACTAGTGGTCTAGTAGATACCACACAGATCAATATGAAAAAGGTTTAAGCTTCCTAGAAAAAAGTAATTGACTGAAATCCTGAATAAGGAGCCACGGCACTAAAGTGCAAAGAGCGTTAGTACTAATTTAAAGAAGAAATAGAAACCTTGTCCTGCCAAAGAAACCACTTGGCGCATCTGGCGTAAAGTTCTTCACGACATCTTCAAACATAGCAGGGCTGAAAGGCCTACCCATCTCTATATCAGTTGCGTCCTTCTTCCTTGAGTTTGAATTAGGGGGCATGTCAAACTCAGATAGAAAATCCACAAATGCAATCAATGTTGGATAGTCAACCTAAACATGTAAATGGCAAACATGAGGACGCATCAGTCCTAGATAGCACAACATACCATAGATAACTTCGTATGAATACAACCGAAAACATACCTTAGAAATTTCACGAGTTCTGAGTTCCTGCAAAAGTTCTACAAATGGGGAACAGGATAGAAGTGCCTGTAATGTTGCATTTAGGAAACACAAATTCCCAGCATTGATCAGGCCACGGGGAAGCAAGTCGCAAGCAGTAGTAATGACACCATTTGACACTTTTTTCCCATCATATTTAGCAGGCACAAACATGGGTGACTCAATATGAACACCATTGGGATATGAATTCTTTAACCTTGAATCCAGACCAACTTTAGGAGTACTTATCAAAGGTTGCAGAAGAACGGCTCCAAAATTATTCGATAGGCACAATGAAGACACGTCAGGACTAACAGCTCTTTTAGCCAGAACATCGTTACTCGGCGAACTGAAATGTTTGGGACCATCAGCGCTTCCATTCTCTTTGGGTTTACTTTCAACAACTTTTAAGATGGGCTTTTTTTCCACCAAATCACTGTCTTTCTTAACTGAATTTGCCAACTTTACAGATGAAGCAAGTATTTTACTAGTTCCACTCCCTGAGAGTGCTGAGACACTCAATACTTCCCCTCCAAGCAGAGGCAGTGAACCAAATTGGAAATCTGTCTTGTGCTCAGGTACATCAATATTCTCAGATGCTTTGTTTTGCAAAGACTTTATCTCGTTTGCGGTGAATGATCCGAATAATATTACCTGTTTTTCAAGACAATTAAGATGAGATAAATCCAATTCTTAAATAGAGTAACACCTTAGCCCCTCTCATATAAACTTCAACACCCTTACATGCACTCATAATTGTTTTAGAAGCATAATCATGAATTTAGACAACTCTGCAAACAAATTCGGTTACATTTTGTTTATATAGAAGTTCCAATATCATTGTTTCACACATACAAGATCTCTAACTAAGACCACGAAAACAATAGACTACTATGCCCTCATCTCAAGCCTCGACACATAGCATCTATCACAAACTTAATACAGTACAGCTTCAATCTTTC
This sequence comes from Heliosperma pusillum, assembly GCA_022085475.1. Classification (NCBI taxonomy): domain Eukaryota; kingdom Viridiplantae; phylum Streptophyta; class Magnoliopsida; order Caryophyllales; family Caryophyllaceae; genus Heliosperma; species Heliosperma pusillum. Next base: position 14,652 of record JAIUZE010015875.1, on the reverse strand, counting down.
CCACTATTTCGAAAACGAGAAAAAAAAAACACTTGTGTAAGAACAATGGAGAGAAGTTTAGTTTGAAAAGATATGAGCCACACTCACAGGATGGGGACTGAAGGCGAGGCATAAGGCAGAAGACACAAGGCAAACTGATTTTTCAAACGAAGATGTATATGTATAAGTTTTTGTGAAATAATAGTCCCGTTTTTGTTTTTAAATAGGGCTACCGTGTGAATAAGGATAAATTTAGAATATGGAAGAAAAGAGAAGGCAGAATAATAGAATTAAAAAACGAAATGGAATCGCATAGTAATGCATAGGTGCACACTTTGGATCTCATGCGCCTCTGGCATCCCGAGGAGGCAATTTGGTTGGAGCGTTAGTGGCACACGCACACTTTTTAAGCTATGGAGAAAACAATGCCTCCACTCAAACCAGTCCACATATCTCGACAATATAATCAATCCACAAGTCAATAAATTACACTATTAGAGGATATAAGAAAAAAGGTTACAGCTAATAACACAAACATAAGACTCAAGGAAGGAAATCTAAGCAACTTAAAAACACTTACAACTTCATATACCAACTTAATACGAGTATTTTAAAAAGACACAGCACAAAATCAAATCCTTTGTCGGGGTCCAAGGGATCTCAAGTATATAACCCCACAAAATTCAGTACAATCAGAAGCAATATTTCCTTACTACTCCTGGCCATAAAATACTACGTCAATCCCACTGCATATGTTCCTCTCACTTTCCATTTTGGGAGAACTTTATATGTTCTTCCAAAATTACGAAGTTATCCTTGTAGTCATTGCACAAATACGGAAAATATCATAAATAAACCTAGTCTAAATTCTCAAAGCTTATATAACTAAGAGTAATAACTAATGATATACTACTATACACATAATGATTAATCCAATTAGTACCTCCCTCCATTAGACACCCTCAACCCTACCCACCACCAGCTACCCACAATTCACCGCCCACCACCACCTTAACCCTTGGTCTCAGACAAAAATCATCACCCAACTTACCTTCCGAACAGCCATGATTGTCGACGAGCCTGAGTTTGATTGTGGTGAGATATGGTCAAAATGTTAAATTAAGAGGGGTGGGGGTTGATTGGTGGTTAGAAATGTTGATTAAGTTCTCAAATCTTTTGATTATTTGGTTTGTTTAGTTGAAGACCCATTTGTCCTCATTTGTTGAAATAAAATATTTTCCGAAAGTACTATGCCCAAAAAATATGGGAAGAAAAAATAAAATGGGGGGGACTAGTTCTCTCCAAAGAGCAATGCTTTACAATGATGTTATATTTATATTGGAGTCTCTGGAACAAGTATAGCCTTAATCTCTTCAGGAGCCCCTTGCATCAAGGTAACATAAGCTAATGTACAATACATGATCCAATTTAGGGTCAAAGTCTAAAAATTCCGACTTCAAAATTCAAGAACAAAAATAAACCTTACTTTAGCTGTTCAGGCACATTGTAGTTTCATGATGCATTTCAATTACAATGTACAAATGAACTTATGTTCCTCTGAAACCAAATGACTAGCCTCACCCTCTATATTACAGGGTCTAAAACCCCGTTTGATCCTTTATAGCAACACCCATCTACATAAAACCCGTGAGAGAAATTCACAAATCAAATCATATGGCAACTAAAGATACGAATTTGACACATTACGAAAGGTATAAACTTGACATATTGCAGACACCCTTCAATCGGTTATCACAACTCCCTTCTACGAAACCCTTGTCGCGGCGATTAAAGGTCAAACTCAGACATTCGTAAAGGTATAAACTTGGCATATTATAGACACAATACGTGCAAAAATTCAAAGAAGTGGCAAATAAGCTCTAGCTATAATCTTCGAAACAACATCATTATATCGAAACACGGCGGGTTAGACAGTCTTACACGGCGTGGGAAATGATGGTGGTAACGTTGAATTTCATCCAATTTTACAAATCAAACACAACAGTTTCATATCATTTGTTTAGAAATATTGTGAATTGAGTTGAAGCCACATAAGAAAATGAAAGGGTACAAGTGGAAATTGGTAAAATCAAACATACCTTAGAGGTGTCCATAGTGAAAGCAGCGAGAAACTAAGATAAGTAGAGAAGGAAAGAGGATGAACAGTGAAGACATGAAAAGAGGAGAGAACAAGGAAGAAGAAGAAGAAGAAGATGATGATGATGATAGAGGAGAGGGCGTCTGCGATTTTGGGTTTTAGGATGGTGAGGAAGATAGAGAGAGGGGAAGGGTTTCTTCGTCCCTCCTCTATTTTCAACATTCCGGCCGGGTCGGGTCGGGCTATGTGAACCCGAATCCATAACCGGCCCGGTGTGGGTACGGGTCAACACGTGCTGGGCCGGGTCTCATGAAGGTAGACCCGGAAGCGGCACGGTCCAAGTCGAGGGGCGGTTCGATCATCTGGTTCGGTATAATTTCTAGGTATTATCAAATAATTGTGAGTCGAGGGGAAGGCCGGGTTGGATTTTGTTTGACGCAGGCTTGACCTTAGTTATTAACGGTTGGGCTAGTCATCAGTCACGCAAGCCGGGTAAATATGGCCCTGAGGTGCGTGTCAAATTCGGGCGGGCCGAGTCGGCTAGAATATTTGACCGTCCCTACAAAGGAGTAGTAAACACATCATAAGACCTCATTCCAATAAGCTTGTCTCTCTTGTGAGAACGGCGTAAATGTATCCATTTTATGATTTATGATGAGTAAAAAGTAGTCATATACAAATCCTCTATCTACTAAGAGATTAAAGAAGCTAAAGTTTTTTCTCGTATAGAAGTGTTGAGCTAGAAATTGGGCCTAATTTGTTGGAGGCTAATCTAAATATGTTTAGGGCCTTAAAATAATTCTCATGCATCACAATATTTTTTCATTGAACTTCCATGAGCCTAATACATACATTTACTCATATTATTATTACATTTTTCTCATATATGTATCTTAAAAATATTGTAATAATAATATGAGTAAATGATACAAGTAATAATTAGTGAGTACTTTGCACTTTTCAATTTTATTTTTACTTGTTACTTTTTATATTGTAATAACAGTTAGAATAATACTCATATACTTCACAAACTAGGAAGTTTTATAAGGATAAAACAATTTCAGGGCTTGGAGAGTATACATGCTTTTAGGTTGGAAGGTGTCATCTGTACAAAAAAAATAAACTTCAAATAAAAATGATCAATGTATATAACAATAGCTATTTTTCTTAAAAGCGTGATATCTTTTAATATTTATATGAGCTTACGGATCTAACACTTAGCGTTGTATAAATTTAATGCCTTCATAACCAAATAGTTAGAAAGTCTTTATTTTGTTATGAAGTGTATATATGACATTGTTGCACACTACTAACATACTTAGAAAAATGTATCTTAATCAATTGTCAATATCGTTCATGTTTATGTAGTGTGCTTTAAGTTTAGAAATAGAAACTCAACAAATAAACGAAGTTCGAGAGTTGTGATTTCTTTGTTGTTTAAAAAACATTTGTTGTAATGAACGGTTGGTTTAAATTTCCAAGAAGCTGAAAATATTTAACGTTTTATGCAATATTAGCTAATGTTATGAAATTGTGAGGTATCTTAATCTATTAGTTTTGGTGTTTTTCGCAAATAAAGGATGTCAAAGGTTTTATTTTGCCATCAGTTTTAAGACAAGAAAGTGATGACAATAGAGTCTTATTGCCATCGGTTTTAGACAAGAAGCGATGTCAATTGTCAGCGGTTCTAGATAGCAACCGATGTCAATTGTCAGCGGTTCTACTGTTCTAGATAGCAACCGATGTAAATGAAGCAATATTGCCACTATAGAAACCGATGCTGATGACAAATTGCCCATATACGTCCCCTGGATTTATATCGCCCAAGAACCATTGATAGCGTTCTTCCTACTAGTGATGCACATTGGCAGCGGATGACTCCTTCGATATCTCAATGGCACTATATATGCAAGTGGGTCTTACAATTTTTTCTCGTTCCCGGTTACACTTACGTGCATTTTGTGATGTCAATTCAATATCTTGGTCCTTCAAGAAACAACGTGGCCGTCCCAGTTCAACAAAAGCCGAATGTTGAGCTGTGATTATGACTACAACGGAAGTTACGTGGATCCGATCCTTCTAGTCTTAAAGTTTGGGTTTGATTTATCTCTACTCCTGTCATCAATTGTGAGGATTTAAATGTTATACGTTATTATGCAAATTTTGTCTTGCATTTCTCAGATGAAACATCTCCGATCCCTTTATCTTTCCACTTCGTTTGTGAGAGAGATTCAACAAGACGGTCTTTAGATAAAACATATCCCGGTCGATGATCAACATGCTGACGGATGACGGCTTGAGCAAGCCACAATCTCGTACTCAGTTCGTCTTGTTCATGTCTAAGAGTCTGCAGATTTTATATTAACAAAGTCAACTCGTATGCGTCAAAATCTTTTATTATCTTTTTATCTTTTACATTAACAAAAGTGAAAACTTAGTAAACTGACTCTCACACAGCAGGGTCAGCAGCACATACGGGTCAAAGTCTTATAATTAAATATGTCTAACCCTCTAGTTTAAGGGATGTCGTTGATATGTGAGCCTTAATTAAAACTGTTAATACTTGACTTCCTCATTTCCCATAACTCCATAATTAAGCACTCTCGTCTTGGGATTTGGCCATATTATGATGTGATTATCCTCTCAACAATGTGGCATTTACAATTTTACATATGCTTCCGACTTAAAGATGGATTAAGCCCCTCACAAAGAGCAAGTTGGGGGACTAATATGTTCCTCCACTTGCTCTTTGTGAGGGAGGCGACCCATCCTAAACTTAATGCGATCTGTCTCAAATGAAAATTTGGGTTTCCCTAATCACTTCAATTATTGATGACCAATTATACAGATATTATACTCCTACTAGTTAAGTAGTTAGCTAAACGACCTTCACCTAACCTTGTACCTAAGCTTAGAGAACCAATTAAATTTACAAATAAGCACACCTCATCATACCAATAAATAAAACATCTCCAATGACTTCCCTTTCTAGATAAATTATACTATATTTTAATAAATTTATGTGAGACAGTCTTACTTACACGATTATCTTGGAACTGATTTCGGAATCTCTGTACGAAATTTAAATATGGGATCCAAATAAAACAATATTTTATAAAAGAGAGTACATAAATGTGGACTATGTGGGTGTTAACTTCTGAACATGACTACATGAGCAGTAGTATTTAAAAATCTACTTACTAACCTTTAAGAAACTTAATTTTATTGAATTTTTTTATACCCTAAGTTCATTTACCCTTATTTTTCTTTGGTTTTTTGTCTAAAAATTAAGGGCCTAGTACGGCCACACAAGCTGCACGGGCCCAAGACGCCGTTGCTTACGGGACATATTGATCACCGTTAACGGTTGAATTTTTGTTTATCACGTTGATACTTTCCATATGTAAACAACTGAAACATGATAGAAACAATGCGAGTGATTCGTTGAAATTATAACTCACCCGAAACATTTTCATTCCTTGTTATCCAAATTTATGATTTTTCTATTAGCTATACTTTATAGTTTATACCATAATAATAGGGTCCCCCTAAATAATTATACACACCACAAACTCACAAAGTAGTACAAAAAGAAAAACACTCGATGAGTCATCTCATTTCTGTGCTCCAAATACCCTTTGATGAAGAATTGGTTAATTTCACAACTCTTTTTCTAGGGTGATGTTTGTTTTTGGGGTCGATCTCTTGAATGCTTTCGACCTTCAAAATGTCCGCCGTTACTATGTGATGATCAGATGTTCCCTTAGATGAGAAAACTGAGTATGATCCTGGCACAAATTTGTATTGCAAACCCGGTGATGCTAGTATATAATCGACTCTTGTACCATATTTGCATGTACCTTGCACACCTAAAATCCCAAAAACCGTGTAAATTGACTAATAAGTACTCCGTAGCAGCAATAATTTACGATTATTTTTTTTAGGTTAGTACAATGGCCAGTTTAAATGCTTTAATATATAAAACAACTGATTATGTAGTCAAAAGAAGAGCGTCATACTTTGGCCTTTGGCTATCACAACAACAGATTCACATTCTCCCGCGAAATCCTTAGCATCCGTGTACTGCTTGTCCTTCAAGAATTTCATCACCTCTGTCTTTGGTATTGGTTTTCCCATGTCTTCGTAATACTGAGACACGATGAAAATCGAATTCTAATATTAGCCAAAGTTATCGCCTTGGGCTTAAATTTGTGATTTCGCTCTAGGCATTTAAAATTTGAGTAGGCATACTTTAACAATATCTGTCCATCTTTCGTGAGAGTAATCGGAGTTGTCGAGAGAGTTAAGACCACCGGCAAGAATATGAGGCGCGTCATTAGACTGAATAATAGCGTTAATTTGCTTCATTCGCCAGTTTTCATCTAAGTGATCAAGATGAGTGCAGTAGAAATTGACATCCCCAACTTCAGGTACTTCTATTGTTGTCTTTAACACATTCCTGCATATAAGTTAACAAGTTACTTTCGTCACCGAATTTCCCATAGAACTGTATTACTAAGTACGAGTTCATTAATATTCTATGTGTTGTTAATATCACCTCATTAATCACATTACTAATCATTGTAGCATTGCCATACAATGGTCCTAAAACTCTATTGCTTGTCAGAAGTAGTTAAATAAGTAGGTGAGCTCAAAATAATTAATTAATCATAGATTCCATTAATGGGATCTTCGGAGTTGTAGTTATCTAATCACACAAATCATTCCTCAAATCTACACCATGGCTAATTCTGCTACTATGAAAAAAAAAAACAACATCATCCAGTGTGACTCAAATAATCCTTCGTCTATGACGATGTACTCTGTTCCCTATTAAACAATTAGTCTCCTCAAGACGGATGTATCCATCTTATAATATCAAAACGGGTAAAGTTTCATCCCACTTACCCTGTTGTGCATATAAAACAAATCCATTGCTTTTTCCTATTCATTTTACTTATTTGTCTTATTCATACAACTTGTCCCGTCTTAAACAAGAATTTGTGATATTTACCAATTTTTATTGAAGACGGTACTTTTCGTCACAAGCTGAAGACGGGTTAAATGTCCCCATTTAACGGCAAATGTGACCGTTTGTTCTGACAAACTGTTATTAGAAAATATTCTGGTTACATTTCGTCTTAAATGAATCACATTTACTCCATATTTAGCTTATAACGAAAAATGACTCGTCTTAAGCAAGACTTATTATTTAAACCCATCCTTCCTATTTAAACACATATCTTAATCATGAACCATTTAGTCGTCCTTATTATATAGGACAAAAGGACAATTTTGTTAAAAAATACTTCTATTTTGAATTTATTTCGTTATATACTCTCCAATTCAAAATAACTTTCTCTATTTCTTTTTTCATCTATTCACAATACCTCCCATCTTTCCTTATTTAGTAACTTTTATACTTATTTTAATCACATCACCACACAACAATAACTCACAATACTCATACTTTATCTTATTTTAATTACATCACCCCACAACAATACATATTTTAATCACCTCATCCCACAATAATACCCCAGAATATATTCCCTTTCTCCAATCACTTTACTCCACCAGAATATTTTACCTTATTTAATTACATACCCTTAATTTTTGTTTCATTCTTAAATAGAGAAAATTATTACGAATATGAGGGAGTAACAAATAATAGCCCAGTAGGGTCATTAGGGAGGTTAGAGACTTGTCCCTTAGAGAGGTAACAAAATGCCCCTCCATCCCAATATTATTTTCTATGGAGTATTAAGTAAAAAAATTGGGTTTCTATTAGAGCGGGCATAAGCTGATCTGACCTGACCGAAACCCGCCACGATAAAACCCAAAAATTGGGTGAACCGAAACCGACCCGATCCGAACCCGATAACCGATAGAAGCCTTATTTTTCTCAACCTGAACCCGACTTGAACCGACTCGACCCGTGACCCGACATTGACTCAACCTGATGGATGACCCGATAATAAACTAGCTTAATAATGGTGTAAATTGGACTAAATTTACATTTATCATAAATATTTTCAATTAAAGCTACAATTAATACACCTACATGGTTAAACAAAAAAAATCACCAAAAACTAAATACATAAGATAAAATATATGCTCATAACCAGACCCGGTACTAACTCGCTAATAACCCGACCCGACTTACCACTCACTAATGACCTGACCTGAAAATGACCTAACATGAACTGTAACCGACATGAACCCGTTACTAACATGATACAATCTGAACCCACTTTAACCGACCCATAACGGATCCGAGTAACCCGTACCACCTCTGGTTTCGATTAAGATGGAGGGATCGAATACGAAAAAACAACCAAATTTATATGTCGGTCATGCTTAATTTTGTCAATGTCTCCTCTTGCTTTAACTCTTTAAGTTGCGTGTATTTGTCCTCCCACGGTATAGATACACTTTATCCACCCAACATACAACATACACAAATAGAATAAATAAATTTGGTTTTGAGTACAAGATATGCTATGACACCCATGAGCAAAGCATCAACCTATAAGAAGCAGACAGAATGAAATCTAATGCATATCACTAATTCTTCGGGCATATCCGTCTTCAATGAAAACAGGTTCGGTTGCCTCTTACAAAAAGCATGTGAGTTCTCATTTGCCTCCTATTTGTCTCTTTGTGAGATGCAACCCGACCCGTATTTATTGAAGACGGATATATCTGACTTCAATGAGACTTGTTAAATGCATACACAACTAGTATAATAATACATTCTTTGTTCCACGCCCCCCTTTTGAGATTTATTTATTCCAAATTAATTATCCTATTTCTAAATATCAAACTACCTAATTGTATACCTTAGTTAAATAACTTCTTCATACTTTGATTATACAGTAAGTCTCATTGAAGACGGGTCGAATTCCTTCTCACAAGGAGATAAGTGGGGGAACCAAATGGATCCCCACTTGCTCTACCATTTACCTCCTTGTGAGAGAAAATTTGACCCGTCTTCATTGAAGATGAATATGCGTCGTCTTCAAATGAGAATTTGTATTGATTAGATCTTGCATTTAAGTTTATTGGTCAATGAGTATTTATGCTATTTCACTAATTTTCTTAAATATAATGTTTAGTTCTTGTTAGAGGATTAGGGTTTAGGCCGACGGCTATCATCTAGGGTTTAGAGTATTATGGTTTATTATATATATCCATGTATTCTAATGACAATCACAACTCAATAATATAAATATCTTTTATGAATCTCGCCTCCTAAATCTTATCAGTTCTTCATATGTTAGCGATGACACAACTGAATAATCTCTTGTAGAACTGCCATTTGATACGGAGTATAATTATATTGTAAAACCATTTACACTATACTAAAGACAATTATTTCAATTTTCTTTCTCACAAAATAATATTTGGTTGTACAATAACACTTCTATAAAACCGTTTTGCACGATATACTTTAAAGCATTTAGTCACCTACGGGGGATTGAATTTGAAAGATTAATAAATAGCGAAATTGCATCATTTTGGACAAAACAGAACAAAAAAACCGGTACATGTTTTCTATATTTTAAATTCTTTCAATTCCATGGATCATTAAAAATTAAAATAAATCGAACACAAATTATTTAACACCGCCTACCTCAACTACCATATCATGTCTACGAACATTACTCCAACTTCCATGTCAAAAAAATATTTATTACTCCAACTTGCTAAACTTTGCTTATTGTATATTTGTAGAGGTCGTCAACTTATACAATAGGAAGCCATTACATTTATTTATTGGGAAAATATAGAGTTTTCTTAGATAATACATGTAATAATGAAAACTATGTTGGGAATACCATCTAAATATTGCTACGATACATTAAAAAGGTAAAATTATTGGTGATCTTGAATGAGTTTTGTCTAGTTTTTAAATTACTCTGAAGTGAAAAAGTATAGAACAGGTGAATCGAAGGGATAATCGATAAAGTCAGAGGCGAGTGAATAATAAAAATCACTGAAAAGAACTAAATCGACGAGAGTCTGATCAATAATATTTCCCTAAGAATCATAGACAATTTAATGAGTTGTTATTTGTTTTAAGAAAAATAAGGGTATGTATATGTGAAATCAACGAGTCTCATTGAAAAGGGTTATACTCCCTCCTATCCAATCCAATGTACCCGTGGGTCCGGGCACAAGTTTTAAGAAAAATGTGTCACAAATGGTAAAAGGTCATAAATTGTCTTTGAATTTTAATGTTAAAAAGTAGTGTATTTGATGGCATTGTATGTAATTAAATGGGTGTTGCAAGGATAAAATGGTCTAAATGTTACCCAAAAAGGAAATGGGTACATTGGATTGGATTGTACAAAAATGGAAAGTGGGTACATTGGATTGGATAGGAGGGAGTATATTCGTTTTCAGTGAAGATGGGTCGGGTCACCTGACTTGTCTCTTATAAAGAGGCAAGTGGGGGGTAAGGGTGAACCCACTTATTCCCACTTTTTTTTTTTTGTGAGAGTCAACTCAACTCATTTTCATTGAAGTATCCGCCTTGAATGAGAATTAGTGACGTGAAATTGTGAAGGCGTGAAGGTGTTTGAAAGCTTAAGATTGAGATTGCATGGGAAGGCGGATGTTGTGAGTTGTGAGTTGTGAGTTGTGAGTTGCATATTGATGAGCAATGCACCAAAGATTAGGTGGGGTTTCGCCAAAAAGTAGGAGTTACTTTCGAGCTTGTTTCCATACATATAATACCCTACTACTTTCATATATGTCTATTTTCATGATTAATCAACGCATGGTTGCTCTATTCTTTGTTTCTTCTTCTTCTTCTCTTCCTCACCTACTTTTGCTTAATTACTTTCACAAACACTCATTTCTTATTTATTTTTTGGTCACATTTACATCGTCTCCGTTCATTTTTAGTACCTAATCATTAATTGCTAAATGTGATCTATAATGTCCCACAATATATATATATATACAAAATGCATAATTATGGTAATCATAGCATAAGTTCACGATGCAATATTAAGACAAAAACTACTTTTACTCTTTGACTAAGTTGACATGGTATATTCAAAGTAGGACTATTATATGAACTAGGGTAGAGTATAATTGAAGAAATGGTAATATAAAACCAAAACTATGGTTGACCATAACATCAAACTTCACAATGCAATTAAACTTGTTCACTACGGAGTACAAGAGTACAAAATGTAACTTATGAGATGTGATTATTTTTGATACATTTTTATATTCATTATATTTGAAAGTGATTATTATAGAGGCTCTCCATATTATGTGCTGAGTTTTTCCACTTTGTGAGTTTGTGAGATATTAGGACCCGTAACCTTTGATTACACTCACTCTGATACCATGATAGATGAACAATCTCAACCAAAATCTTAAGGTGATGGTTGTGACCCATATATTATATTTATATCCTATTACTATCTTACTCAATCGTGAAATTAGGGGTTCGTTTTATCCGCGACATATTACACTCATTTGAACCAAAATAAAACTAATGTACCATGATCCAAAAGATTTGGTTTTGTGAAGATAAATAGCTCCTGACATGTGAATTCCACATTGGAAAAAGATGATAGGTTTAACTAGTTTTTAAACTATGGAGCTACTTCATCCATTGTCAATTGATTTTGGGATGAAATATCTATGAACTTATAAGCTAAATTACTCTCTTCTCCGTATATATAGGCGTGGCTCAGGCTCGGTAACGTAAAATGTAACAAGTTTGCAGCAATTACACTTATTGAGGGTATTCTTGATGCATTATGATTTTGAAATCATCTTATCATCTAAATGATTTGATATGTAGTAAATATTCAACCATTTTTTTTGGCATGATTCCTTTCTTGCAAGATATTACTTTAAATCAATACATGTTTTTGTGTTCTCTTGTTCTAGAATAATTAATAAGCTGTTCAATTCAGAGTAAAGTGCCTAAAAGAAGAAAGACTAGCAAGTAACAACCAAAACTAAAGCATAAGCATATCATTTGGCTACCTTTTTGATACACAAATACGTTCAATTGTTCTCTATGAACATTTCTAAGAAGCTTCATTTAAAAGATTTGAATAATTATATACCCTTCTAAAGCTGCCAAAAGATTAGGTGAGTTTCTTTAATTAAAGAAATTATTTGCAACTTTTTTTATCTTGTTTTTCACTAGAAACAGTTGAGAGGATACCAACTGCTTCAAAAAGTACTTGTTATATGCTAAATGTTACAAGACGTTAAGAACAAAACTTTACTTCCTCCAGCTACTTTAGACATTGACTCTATTTTATCTTCTACTTTTTAAAGGTTTCCATTTTTTTTTGTAATAAAGTATTCACAAGAAACTTTGATTTAATATGCACCACAAACAATTCTACAAAGTGTGTTCCCTCCCTCACACACTTGCTCCTTACGACCTTACATGCAATTATGCAAATGTAGCTAAATCGATTCTTGGATCATTTATTTTTCCGAATAAGTTAAAAGGGCATTACAGTATAGAGGAAAGGGATATTCGAACCTACGTTTAAACTTGAGTATTAGAGTAAAACACTTTCGGTTATTGGATAAAATTATTGCGGTTTATATACTAACGGATATGAAGGCCGACTGCCTCAATCTATTCCTAACCCATTGGATCCTTTCAAACTAAAAAAAAAGTAAAATCAGTAATACAACTTCACAATAGCGTTCACATATGACATTATGAGAAAAAACATATGCGACCACAAAACTGAAGTCAAGTTTTTCCAAATTAATTATGAGGACGTAGCTTTTATCTTCTAAAGTTTCTAAATTTATAATTAATTTTCAATCAATGAAACGACATTTAGACACTAAAATTGCCATTTTGGTTAAAAAACAAAAATGAACAAAAAAACAGAGGAAAAGCAGGGGAAATCAGAATATTTTAACACCCTATATCAAATAAATAAACAACATTACCGAGTGTTTTAAGACCACCCGTAAATGGCAGGAAGAAGGGGTTGAATATATTCGGACTTGAAACGGTTTAAACAATTTCGAGAGGACGTTTCTAAGCGACCATGATGAATAATTGCTTTAGAAAAAAATGATCCTAACCCGAAAAAACAAAGAAAAAACACATTACAAAACATAAGCTTTCGTTGAGTTAGCTCTAGTGGTAAGAGACCCACTTCGATTGTCACTTGCGACATAATGATTAATGCGCTCATTTGAACAAAAAATAAATAATTGACAAACAGAAGAAAAAACAGAAAGAAATAGAAAAACGAACCTGAAATCAGAATCATCAAAGATTTTCTGAACTTTAGATTTCTTAATAGGCCATTTAGAAAGCACAGCATTACCATATTCAGGAGCCCAACTTTCAGCAAAAACATAATGCATTCCTAATGCTGCTGCTAATTCTGACAATGGTTTCATTTCTTTCCCTTCTTCTGCTTTTATCTCTTGTAATCCCAATATATCAGCATTCAATTCCCTTAGAACTTCAACTATTGTTCTATTACTCCTCTCTGAAAAACTCGATATCGTTCTCGTCTCGTCTAATCTTCTACTTCTCCCTAAGGATATCTCATTATCAGGTAAATTTATTGATACCCTTAATCTTGACTTTGCAAATTTTTGCTGTCTGCTTATCAAAGTATCAGAATTTTTGATACTGGGATGAAGAGGAGATTGTTTAAGAATGCTTTTAGGGCGATCGTTAAAGGGTTTAAGGTTCGATTTCTCGGGATAATGTTGACCAAGATGATCAGTAGGATTGGTAGGTGGGACAGCAGGTGCCATGGAGAATAAGGCAGCATTAAATGTTGCAATTTTAATAGGTTTTTGAGATTTTTGTGTATTTGGGTAAACAGTTGAACGTTTAGGACTATGTTGGTAGTAATCAAAGTTTGCTGAAATGGGTTTGCCAAGCTTTTGGATGATGATTTTAGGGTTGGAGTTTCGACGTCGAAGAAGACGAGAGTAAAGTCGCCGGATGTTCTTATTAAGGAGTTTAAACATGGTTAATGGTTAGTAGTATTGTTAGTAGTTTAGTGAAGTACTAGGTTAATGGTTGGTTGTTGAATATAGAGTTGCATGAATGAGAGGAGGAGAAAGTGGGGGAAGTTGAGAAGAGGGTGGTGTTATATATGGAATGTATAGAATGAACTGTTGACGGAACGAAACAATTGAGTTTAGACTTTAGAGGTTGTTAAGAGACTAAAAGAGTGCGTGGAAAAACTTGTTAGGTGAGTATAGACCTGGCAAACGGGTCAACCGGGTCGGGTTCGGGTCGGGCCAGTTCAGGTCGGGTCAGTTCGGGTCTTTCGTTAATTTCGGGTTAATTCGGGTCGGGTCGGGTTATTTCGGGTTTCGGGTTTGTTTCGGGTTAGTTGTCGGGTCTGTTTCGGGTCAACCGGGTCGGGTTATTTCGGATCGGGTCATTTTCGAGTCAAAGAATAAGAGATAAAAGGTCATTTTAAGTCTTTTCGGTTCAATTAAAGTTATGTTTTGTCGGGTCATTTTCGGGTTGAGTGGTTTTGGATCGGGTTATTTTCAGGTCGGGTCAGTTACGGGTCAAGAAAGATCGGGTC
>JAIUZE010015874.1:0-28471 GCA_022085475.1 Heliosperma pusillum | reverse complement strand
GTTGTCGTTAAATGTTGGACCCTAACGGGAATAAATACTTTGTGGATTTAGGATTGGATGACACCACTTGAGAATTATTGACATAAGCGAAAACCGATGTATTGAGAGTTGGGAAGAGATAACTAAATTGATTACGGTCGCATTGCCCTATGTTTGGCAAAAGTTAAGTGAATCGAGATTTTTGTGACTAATCTCTTTGAGGTTTCGAGATTCAGCTTTTGAGGATGAGAAGGTTCATTGTTAATAATTTAGGATAATGAATTTTTGGAATAAATTGGATTAAAGGATTTCATAGTAAGTCCTTTACTTTGTGGTTGTTAGCGGTTTTGTTTCCCTAATTATAAATATTTGGATGGTGGTTTCCAATAAGAGTTTTGATGGACCTTAGAAGATTTTAATTGAATTGGAATAATTGGGAGTTGCTACTCGATGTGGCATGCTTATGAAATATCTTGGTAGGAATCCGAGGATTGAAAATATTTAGGATATATGCACTCTCTTGAGGACTAGATTCTGTTGCAGTTAGTATTGTCGAGTTGCGATCGACATTTGAATTTTCATAGAGGGAAGATAGTATTGGGGTTCATCCTTCTTTCTTTACTTCTTTCTATTCGATTTATTCTTTCGAATATTCCGTTCTTTCTATGGAATATCATCCTCTATAGATAGATTGTTAGAAGTTTTAGTTAGAAATTGTAAGCATAAATAGTAGAGTTATTACCTTTACTATAAAAATTTTGAACTAAAAGTTTTAGGAAATTTTTGATGATTTCAAGTATTTTACCGTCAAGGAGTGTTGAGACTTGTTATTGGAGACGTTCGATAACTAGTTTCCTCATTTATTGATGCGAAAATGTATCTTTTGAGTCTTTGACTTGGGACGTTGATGTTCTTAACCGCGGACGAGAACCTTCTGTTTCATTGATAAGACCCTGTATTTTTATTACAAGGATATTTTTAACAGTTTTGAAATAGACCTACATATATGTTACTTTCCTTCTTTTAAGTTTCGATGACGAAACTTTTTAAAAGGAGGGGTGATTGTAACAACCCGAAAAGTACCCAATTTTTCTAGTAAAAAGATTTACTAACACTTTTCAGCAGACTTAAGTTTTTAAAATAGAATTTATTGTTTCGAGTCGTATTTTGAAATTACGAGTTCGTATTTGGAATTTCTGAGAGATTTCATGAAAATCCCGTTTTTAGTCATCTTTGACTTTTCTTGACTTTTAAGTCGTCTTTGACTTTTTCTTGACTTTTTAATGTCGTCATTGACTTTTCTTGACTTTTAAGTCGTCATAACCTTTTCTTGACTTTTAAGCATCTTTGACTTTAGGGACTTTCGTCAACTTGACTTTACGTTGACTTTTTCCCGACTCGCCTGTAATTTTGAAGACCGAAATTTTATTAAAAATTAATATTTTAATTTATTTTTATTTAGATTTATTAGAATTTGCGATAAGTAATAACATTATTTTGAATTATTCGGAATTTATTAATAAGGTTTTTAGGTTTTAACCCAAACGTCCATTTAATTCCAGGGTCAACTTAAGTCCCGAAACACGACTTTGACATGGTATACGCCCAGTCATTTTTTCCACTTCATATTAGATCTTTTAATTAATATGATTAAACTCAATTAAAAAATATCTAAGGATATTTTGTAAACTTATCGGGTCTGTCAACTTTGAAACTCCGCAAAAATAGCGTTAAAAAAGACCGATTCCCCTCATTTCACACGCTATTTTTCCCCTCTAGCCTTGATATTTTCTTTCTTTTCATTACTCCCAACAACTTTTTATTTTAAATCAATCAAAATTAAGATCTAATTAATCGTTTTCATACGTCTTCATTCGTTCTTCGTCAGTTCTTCATTTGTTCTTTTTCGTCGTTCTTGAGCAAAATCATCATAAAAACCTTCATTTCTTAATTAAATCCGTCCTACTTATATTTCTAGAATCTTCCTCTTCGCTCTCCATCTTCTAGTACGGTTTATTTTCAATTCCGTCAAAATCGTTTCAACATTTAATTATGGAAAAATCAAGTTTAAGTTCTAATAATGTTTTTCTTGTCTTTTCTTATAGGGGAAGATTTTGAAGACGAGTTTGGAGACTCGTATATTTTGGTGAAGATTAGTAGACGGGTTTCTTATTTTATACTTCTTATTTTGATGCTAATTGATCTTGCTAGCTAAGGTAACGATTCCGAGTTACTCGACGAATATATGTTACATAGCCTTTGTTTCTTTAGTTTTTGGTTCATCCTTTTATTTTTGTTCATGTTGTTGTTATTTATGGATTTTTGGTAGTGACATGATAAGAAGTGTTTTTATCATGTTGTATGAATTTATAATAAGTTTAGTGTTCTTGACATATTTTTATGATTTGTCATAATCATGATTTTTGTATGATGATGATTGAATTGGATGTTTAAAAATGGATGTTGTTAATTAAAAACATGTTAGAATTTATTTGGAAATGGGTGTTGATTGAACCGTGGGAAATGGCTGGAAAAACCGGACCCAAACCAGCCGGTTCAGGCCGGTTCAGGCCCGGTCCAGACCGGTCTGGGTTGGTCCATGGTGGGTCCGGGTTTTGGTCTTTGGTTTGTGTCGATGTTTGATTGTTTTGTTGTTGTTTTGACGGGTTTTAATTATGTTAAGCATGCGGGGAAATATTAAGAAACGGTTTTTAGTAAAGTTGTAAAAACAGCCAAAACAGCCCAACCAGGCCCGTGGGCCCAGTCCAGGCCCAGGTTAGGTCCGGCCCAAAATCAGCCCGTGGGTCCCACTTTGGACTTGTGACGGTTTTGAAGTTAAATGTTAATTTATCGTGTTTTTGTAATATTTAGCAAGTGAAAAATTTTAATAAGTAAATTATTTAATTAAAAGTGTTTTTCATAAAATTATTATTTCTCACATGTTAGAAATTATAATACGAGATCGTAGTTTAATTTAATATCCTTTAAGTCAAGCGGGTTTTAATAAGATTTAATAATTCACATGTTAGAAGTTTTAAAATGACATGTAATGAATATGTTGATTTTTATGTCTAAGTCTATGTGGTAAAGACTCTGTTTCTAGCCGGTTTGACCAAACGGGTTTGGTCAAACTAAGATCTAGTCAGCCCCGGTTTGACTGATGACCCGTCGCGGGACTCGGGTCGGGGATTTGTCTTCAAGTAAGGTTGTATTTAATTAATGAATTAGCCTTAGTAGATATGAGGCGATATGATATTTGATTATGATTTATATGCAATTAGTCACATGATAGGATGTTTTTCCCGTGACTGTTTGATTATATGGTTGGTGTCGTGTTGACTAAGTACCCATAGAGAATTATGAGTATATGGAGTCTTGACCATTCTAATTCTAAATGAGTATCTTGGACCATGACATTGATAGGCCCGTACTATCTTTAACGAGTAATGGTCACCACTGAAGCGTTGTGTTCATGCCTGGGCATTTTGATACCAAGCCGGGGGCATGGCATCCTAAGAGTCCGCTTTGGGAAGGGCAGAGCAGAATAAGTACAGCCATCTCTGCTTAGGGGGTCGCCTAGTAGAGTTTCTCATAGACGGTTATGTCATGGGACGGGGAACGGAATAGCTGTTGTCGCTAGGTCTGATCAGTCTAGGACTAGGATGTTTTCCTACATTGTGGTATAGCCTCGAGTTACAGAAGTCGACTATTGACTGTACTAGGAACTTATGCCTGTTTGTAGAAGTATTGGTCTTTCATGTTTGTATGATTCTATGAGTTCTAGAAGGTGAGATGCAAGCCGGCTAGGATTGATAGAGTTTGGATTACCGATTGTTAACTGATTCAAATGATTACGTGTTGATTAGGGTTTGAGTGTATCATGGCCATGTTTCTGAGAGGAACCTCTGAGCTAGCATACCAGCTTCCCTACCTCGAGTTATAGTTTATTATCGGTTTCACATGATAGCTTTCACATGCTAGGTTATTTGTTATTTATCTGTTTCATAACATGAAAAGCATATCATATATGTTAAAGTTTTGTATTGTCCATATACATTGCTTTTATGTTATTCATGTTTTATTAAACTTGACATTTCGTGGCTGGGAGAACTCGGAGTTACTACCCACTGACTGTGGCTTCCGTGTTTATATTTAATGCGGTCGAACAGGTGGTGATGCATACTTTGGGTACATTGACGAGCTAGCGAGCGAAGTATTTACCTTGGACCTATATTCGGTTCTTAGATTGTATATTATTATACACTCTTTTATTCCGTATTTATACGGGAGATATGTCTCCCGTCTTGTATAATTTTTTATGTATAATATTATTTCCCGTTTTGTAATGACCTTTTTTATTTATGACACCTTCGTTATGATGTATCATATTTTATTTAGTTAAATTATTTTTTTTCTTTCCGCAAATTTGAGGGTGTCACAGTTGGTATCAGAGCTATTTTGCTCCCGACGCACGTTTGTGTACCCTTGCATAAATAACTTGACCTTAAAAAAATAATAAACCGTGAGATAGAAGGGTAAGATGGGTAGATTAGGATTTATGTTGTAGTCTCTTTGTTCTTGCTAAATGATAAGTACTAATCTGTGTTTTATTTTACAAGATGCCTCCGAGGATTGACAACACGATCTTAGCAGCTCTTACCGTTATTATCAGAACCAACAAAATCAGCAAAATCAGCAGGCGATTCCTAATCCTATTCCCGACCGTGAGAGACACGGAAGTTGTTCATGGGTTGCTTCTCAACTATCTAGGAGCCAAGCCAAAACCTACGGTGGTGAGGTAGATCCCATTCAGCTTTCGGGGTGGTTACGTGAAATGGAGAAAAACTTTTCTCTGTATGATGTCCTTGAAGAGGATAATGTCCGTCTTGCTTCCCACTTCTTAGTGAAGGAAGCGGATCAGTGGTGGACTCTTTCTGGTCCTACTGCCAAGCTGGAACCTAATTTTGGTTGGACCCATTTCCGTGAACTTTTGGAAGCGAGGTTCTACCCGGATGAGCTGAGGCAGCAAAAGCTGAAGGAGTTTATGGATTTCAAACAAGGAAAATTATCAGTTCAAGAGTTCACAACCCAGTTTAATGAGTTGGCTCATTATGCCACTCGACTTATTTCGAGGGAGGAAGACAAGGCTTTCTTTTACTTGGGAAAGCTTTCTCCCCAAGTGAAGGGAAAGATTAGTAGGGGTTCTACTTCTTTCGTCTCTATTTATAATGATGCTTTATGGGCGGAGAGTTCTAATCGGGAGATTGCCGAAGAGGCTCGTACTTCTTATATTGCTCCTAATTCTTATGGGAAGAGACCTTTATATCCTACTTCCCGACCTTCCTTTTCTCCCTCTTTTCCAAACAAGAGGAGAAACTTCCAGAGTGGACAAACAGCTCCGACAAACCGTCCATTCTTCCCGAGCACCAACAACGATCTTAAGGGTCGTACTTGCTTTCGGTGTAAGATGCCTTTGCATCCGGGTGTTGGCTGTTTCAACAAGCCACTGGTGTGCTTTAACTGTCAGAAACCAGGACACAGGTATAATGAGTGTCCGGATAAGAAGAAGACGGCTTCTGTGCCAGCTATTTCTGGGAGACCTAAGGGTCGTATTTTTATCATGAGCCGAGCTGAGGCCGAGGCTCAACCTGACATAGTGACGGGTATGTTCTCAATTTATGAATTTCCGTGTTTAATTTTATTTGATACGGGAGCTTCTTTGTCATTTATTTCAATGAGACTATCCGATAAACTACCTATCAAAGCTTCAGTCGGAGAAAGTACTCCTATCTCTTTACCGTCTGGAGATGTATTTTCATGCTCTTATCTTCATTCCGACATTCCAATATCAATAAATGGATCTATTTTTCCGGCTAATCTTCTACGGTTTCCTCTTGAAGAGTTTGATATTATTTTGGGTATGGATTGGTTATCTACTTATCATGCTCGATTTGAATGTCGTGACCAGAAGATTATTCTTAAAAGTCCTTTGGGTATTCGTGTTTCTTATCAAGGAGTTAGAAAGCAAACAAGTGTGAAGTTAATCTCGGCTATGAAAATGTTAAATGTTTTGAAGAAGGGTCATCAAGCATTTCTATGTGTAGTGACTACTTCTGATTCTTCTCTTCCTTCTTTGAAGGATGTCCCTATTGTTCGAGAATTTCCGGATGTATTTCCCGATGAATTACCCGGGATTCCTCCTGAAAGAGATGTTGAATTTTCCATCGATCTAGTTCCTGGAACTGGACCTATTGCTAAAGCTCCTTATCGTATGGCGCCTTCCGATTTGAAAGAGTTGAGAATCCAACTTGATGACTTGATTGAGAAAGGCTTCATTAGGCCTAGTGCTTCTCCTTGGGGTGCGCCCGTACTATTTGTCAAAAAGAAAGATGGTTCTATGCGAATGTGCATTGATTATCGTGAATTGAACCGAGTCACAATCAAAAACAAATATCCTCTTCCACGTATTAATGATCTCTTTGACCAGTTACGTGGTGCTTCTACTTTCTCAAAGATTGATCTTAGATCGGGTTATCATCAAATTCCCGTTCGGGAATCAGATATGCCCAAGACTGCTTTTAGCTCGAGGTATAGTCATTTCGAATTCAATGTGATGCCATTCGGTTTGACTAACGCTCCAGCTATATTCATGGATCAGATGAATCGTACCTTCAGGGAGTATCTTGATAAATGTGTGGTGGTATTTATTGATGACATTCTGATCTTTTCAAAATCTGAGGAAGAACATGCTAATCATCTTCGAACCATTTTGGGTGTTCTTCGACGCCAAAAGTGGTATGCTAAGTTCTCCAAATGTGAATTATGGTTGCCCGAGGTATCTTTCCTTGGTCATGTCATTTCGAAAGACGGTGTTATGGTCGATCCAGCTAAAATTGAGGCAGTGGTGGATTGGAAAAGTCCGAAAAATGTGTCCGAGATTCGGAGTTTCCTTGGTTTAGCGGGTTATTATCGTCGGTTTGTGAAAGATTTCTCTAAATTAGCAAGACCGATGACTCAATTGCTAAAGAAGGACGCAAAGTATATCTGGACCGATGAATGTGAAATTGCCTTCTTGGAATTAAAGAAGAGATTGACTACCGCACCGGTTTTAACTTTACCAGATGATGTAGCTGATTATGATGTATATTGTGATGCTTCAAAGCATGGTTTGGGATGTGTCTTTATGCAGAATAGAAAAGTCATTGCTTATGCTTCTCGACAACTCAGGGTTCATGAAGTGAATTACCCGACTCATGATCTTGAGTTAGCAGCTGTGGTACATGCCTTGAAAACTTGGAGACACTATCTTATCGGAGGTCATTGTCGAATATATACCGATCATAAGAGCTTGAGGTGCATTTTTACTCAGAAAGAGTTGAACATGAGGCAGAGAAGATGGTTAGAGTTGGTGAATGATTATGATGCTGAGTTGATTTATCACGAGGGAAAAGCAAATGTTGTGGCAGAGGCTTTGAGTAATAAAGACCAGTCATTCATTAAATGCTCTTGGTACGTTACCCGATGAACTAGTAAACGAATTTCAGAAGCTTCAGATACAGTTCGTTGGGAAAGGATTTGATTATCTTGGTGCTTTGACCGCGGAACCTGATTTTTATCGAGAGATTCGTACTTGTTTACCGGAGGATGCTACTTTTATCGCCATTCGAGCAAAAATATCACTTGGGCAAGCTAAAGATTGTGTAGTGGATAATGATGGCTACCTTCGTTACCATGGTCGAATGTATGTTCCGAGAAGTGCGAGTTGAGAAAGAGAATACTTGATGAAGCTCACCTTCTCTTATTCTATTCATCGGGAGGTGACAAAATGTATAAAGATTTGAGACCACAATTTTGGTGGCCTAGGATGAAGATTGAAGTGAAGGAGTATGTTAGTAGATGTCTTACTTGTCAGAAGGTGAAGATTGATCATCAAAGACCCGGAGGTTTGCTGCAACCTTTGGAAATTTCTCTGTGGAAATGGGAGTCTATTTCTATGGACTTCGTGATGGCTTTACCTAGAACTTCTGGTGGAAAGAATGCCATCTGGGTTATTGTAGACCGTCTAACTAAGTGTGCCAGATTCGTGCCTATCAATGAAACTTGGAGGGTAGAGGTCTTAGCTGAAGCATATGTGAGAGAGATAGTTCGTTACCATGGAGTGCCTAAAAGTATAGTCTCAGATCGTGATCCGAGATTCTGTTCCCGATTCTGGACAGCATTACAAGAAGCCATGAGTAGTAAATTGTTGATGAGCACCGCTTTTCATGCCGCTACTGATGGTCAGACCGAGAGGACGATCCAGACTTTGGAAGATCTTCTTCGTGCTTGTGCTTTAGACTTTCATACATCTTGGGAGAAGTGTTTGCCTTTGGTGGAATTTTCTTATAACAACAGTTATCACGCTTCTATCAAGATGTCACCATACGAGGCTTTATACGGTAGGAAATGCCGTAGTCCTGTTTGTTGGGATCAAGTACAAGATGATCATATGTTGAGTCCCGACATTGTTACTGAAACGATCGATCAAGTTCAAGTCATTCGTGAACGAATGAAAGCCGCTCAAGATAGATAGAAATCCTATGCCGATGTTCGTCGACGACCGCTTGAATTTGAGGTAGATGACCGGGTATTCCTTAAAGTATCACCTATGAAGGGAGTGAAACGGTTTGGAGTGAAAGGGAAGTTGAGTCCTAAATATATTGGACCGTTTCGAGTGCTTAAAAGAGTTGGTCCTGTTGCTTATCGTTTGGAATTACCTCCGAACGTGAGCAAAGTTCATGATGTGTTCCATGTTTCTCAGTTGAAGAAGTATATCAGTGATCCGAGTCATATTATTCAAGAAGAAGTGTTGGACTTGGAACCTAATTTGGCTTTGGAGGAAAGGCCGCTTCGTATACTGGAAAGGGCTAACAAACAACTCCGAAATAAGGTGGTGCCTTTAGTTCGTAACCTTTGGCGTTGTGGAAACGTCGAATCAGAAACTTGGGAACCCGAAGCTAAAATGTTAGCTAAATATCCCGAACTCTTTGCTTGAGGTAAATTTACTTCTTCCTTTCCTATTTCTATTCGATTTATTTTCGAATATTCCGTTCCTTCCATCAAAATATCGCTTCTTATAGATAGATTACTATAAGTTTTAGTTAGAAATTTTAGGCAAAGATAGTAGAATTATTACCGAACTAAAAGCTTTTGGAAATATTTTATGATTTCAAGTATTTTACCGTCAAGGAGTGTTGAGACTCGTTATTGGAGACGTTCGATAACTAGTTTTCTCATTTATTGATGCGAAAATGTATCTTTTTAAAGTCTTTGATTTGGGACGTTGGTGTTCGTAACAGCTGACGAGAACCTTCCGCCCCAGTGATAAGACCCTGTAATTTTATTACGAATATATTTTAACAGTTTTGAAATAGACCTACATATATGTTACGTTCCTTCTTCTAAGTTTCGAGGACGAAACTTTTTAAAAGGAGGGGTGATTGTAACAACCCGAAAAATACCAATTTTTCTAGTAAAAATAGTTACTAACACTTTTTAGTAGAACTTAAGTTTTTGAAATAGGAATTTTTGTTCCGAGTCTTATTTTGAAATTCCGCGTTCGTATCTGGAATTTTTGAGGATTTCCATGAAAAGACCGTTTTTAGTCATCTTTGACTTTTCTTGACTTTTAAGTCGTCTTTGACTTTTCCTTGACTTTTAAAAGTCGTCATTGACTTTTTCTTGACTTTTAAGTCGTTATAAACTTTTCTTGACTTTTAAGTCATTTTTGAATTTTCTCGACTTTTAAGTCGACTTTGACTTCCGTTGACTTTTTCCCGACTCGCCTCATAAGTTTGAAGACCGAAATTTTATTTAAAAAAATAATATTTTTGATTTATTTTTATAAAGATTTATTAAGATTTATCATAATTTAATATAATTATTTTGAATTTATTCGGAATTTAAAGAATAACGTTTACGGTTTTAACCGAACGTCATGTAACTATTCCCGACTCATCGTAAAACGCGCAACAAAATCGAAACTCGACTTTGGCATGAGTCACACGCCCATGTCATCGTTTTCCACTCACAATTAGATATTCTAATTATTTTGATTAAACTAATCAAAATATCTAGATATTTATTAACTTTATCGATCCGTCAACGAAGATTACGCAAATCGCTCAAAATCAGACGATTTCTCACCATACCACACGGCTCAATTTGCTCTATAATAGACCTTGATATTTTCATTTCTTTTGATTAATATATCATAATATCTAGATATTATTTCACTTTATCGATCAGTTAATGGAAATTACGCAAAACGCTCGAAATCGGACCCGACAAGCTCAACATCACACGGCTCCCTTACCCACTCTTAGGCCTTGATATTTTCATTATTTTTTTTAACTACAATATCATAATATCTTTGATATTTAGTTTAATTAACTTTATCGTTAATTATCTTTAATCGTTTACCGTAAAATAATTATTAAACGCGAGTCAATTACGTAACAACAATTTCAAAACCCGACTCTTTATTTTGCCTATATTTACACGGCTCAACACAACACTCCACTCACTAACAACTTTTCATTTTACAACAAATCAAATAAAGATCAAAATATCACTTTCTTTAATCGTTCTTCGTGTTCTTCGCCGTTCATCATTTGTTCTTCATCGTTCTTGAGCAAAACCTTCATAAAATCTTCGTTTCTTAATTAAATCCATCCTAATTTATATTTTTAGACTCTCCTCTTCGCTCCTCATCTTCACGTATGGTTTAATTTCAATTCCGTCAAGATCATTTTCAACACTTTAAGTATGGAAATTCATATTTTTAGTTCTAATAATGTTTTCTTGTTATTTTCTTATAGGGGAAGATTTTGAAGACGAGTTTGGAGACTCGTATATTTTGGGTGAAGATTAGTAGAAGGGTTCTTATTATATATATACTTCTTATTATTTTGGTGCTAATTGTTTTGCTAGCTAAGGTAACAATTCCGTTTTACTCGACGAATAAATGTCACATAGCTTTTGTTTTGGTTCATGTTATGGTTTTTTATGGTTCTAGTTAGTAACATAGCTTTAACCTTTGTTTCTTTAGTTTTTGGTTCATCTTTGTTTTAGTTCATGTTTTTATGATTTATGGAATTTTTGGTAGTAATATGATAAGGAGTTGTTTTTATTATGTTGTATGAATTTTTATGCTTTTCCATAAAGTTATGATTTTTAGGTTGGGTGGAAATTTTAATATGTTTAGTGTTCTTGGTGAATTTTGATGATTTTCCATAAGTTATGATTTTTATGATTTTGTATGAATTTATACTAGGTTTAGTATTCTTGGTAAATTTTGATGATTTTCCATAAGTTATGATTTTTATGATTTTGTATGAATTTATAATATGTTTAGGGTTCTTGATGAATTTTGATGATTTTTATTAAGTTATGATTTTTATGTTGTTTAGGAAATTTTTCATATGTTAGTGT
Source organism: Heliosperma pusillum (assembly GCA_022085475.1). Taxonomy (NCBI): domain Eukaryota; kingdom Viridiplantae; phylum Streptophyta; class Magnoliopsida; order Caryophyllales; family Caryophyllaceae; genus Heliosperma; species Heliosperma pusillum. The sequence continues at coordinate 17,020 of JAIUZE010015874.1, read as the reverse complement.
TCTTGATGAATTTGGGTGATTGTTCATAATAATGATTTTGTATGGATGTTGTTAAAAATGGTTGTTTGAGAATTAAAACATGTTGGAATTAATTGGATGTTGTTTGTTGGTTGAACCGTGGGCATGGCAGTGAACCGGACCAACCAGACCGGTCCAGGCCGGTTCAGACCCGGTCTGGGTTGGTCCATGGTGGGTCCGGGTTTTGGTCTTTGGGTTGTGTCGATGTTTGATTGTTTAATTGTTGTTTTGACGGGTTTTAATTATGTTAAGCATGCGGGAAAATATTAGAAATCGGTTTTAGAAAATTAAAGCAAAACAGCCCATTTTTGTCAAAACAGGCCGTGGGGCCCATCCAGGCCCATGTGGGGTCCGGCCCAACTCAGCCCGTGGGTCCCACTTTGGGACTTGTGACGGTTTTTGAGTTATCGTCATTTTTATCGTGTTTTATAATATTTAGCAAGTGGGAAATATTAATAAGTAAAATATTTAATTAAAAAGGTTTTGCATAAAATTATTATTTCTCACATGTTAGAAATTATAAGACGAGATCGTAGTTTATTTTGATATCCTTTAAGTCAAGCGGGGTTTTACGTAAGATTTAATAATTCACATGTTAGAAGTTTTATTAAAATAACATGTATTTCCTCCATTCAACTCCACTCTACCACTTTCATTTTTGTACACTATTCACAAGCGATCATATAATTGCAATTTTCTCTCAATATATAAGTAAAAAATATATTCATGTGTGATCTTGTTTGATTCGTCTTTACGAGTACATTATTAATATCTAACTTTTATAATTTTTGCAAACACGTAGCTAACGATATTTACCGTGTAAAACCCGTCTCGGCAAATGTGAAATTTTTTTTTGGTAGAGTGGAATTGAATGGAGGAAGTAATGAATATGTTGATTTTATGTCTATGTGATAAAGACTCTGTTTCTAGCCGGTTTGATCCAACGGGTTTGGTCAAACTAAGATCTAGTCAGCCCCGATTTGACTGATGACCCGTCGCGGGACTCGGGTCGGGGATTTGTCTTCAAGTAAAGTTGTATTTAATTACTGAATTAGCCTTAGTAGATATGAGGCGATATGATATTTGATTATTATTGATATGCAATTAGTCACATGATAGGATGTTTTTCCCGTGACGGTTTTATTATATGGTTGGTGTCGTGTTGACTAAGTACCCATAGAGAATTATGAATATATGGCGTCTTGACCATTCTAATTCTAAATGAGTAGCTTGGACCATGACATAGATAGGCAAGTACTGTCTTTAACGAGTATATGTTCACCTGATGATAGCTTTTGTGTCTCGGCTTGGTGGGTTTATATCCAAGTCGGGGGATGGCTGCCTAGTTCCACTTTGGAAATGGAGCCAGCTTAAGTACTAGCCATCTCTGCTTAGGGGGTCGCCTAGTAGAGTTTCTCATAGACGGTTATGTCATGGGACGGGGAACGGAATAGCTGTTGTCGCTAGGTCTTATCAGTCTAGGACTAGGATGTGTTTCCTACCTTGTGGTATAGCCTCGAGTTACAGAAGTAGTATATCGCCGTCCTAAGAACTTATGCCTGTTTATAGAAGTATCAGTCTTTCATGTTTGTATGATTCTATGAGTTCTAGAAGGTGAGATGCAAGCCGGCTACGATTGATAGAGTTTGGATTACCGATTGTTAACTGATTCACATGATTACGTGTTGATTAGGGTTTGAGTGTATCAGGGCCATGTTACATGGTAACCGCTGAGCCAGCATACAAGCTTCCCTACCTCGAGTTATATTTTATTATCGGATTCACATGATAGCTTTCATATGATAGGTTATATGTTAGTTAAATGTTTCATAACATGAAAAGCATATCATATATGTTAAGGTTTTGTATTTTCCATATACATTGCTTTTATGTTATTCATGTTTAATTAAACTCGACATTTCGTGGCTGGGAGAACTCGGAGTTACTCCCCACTGACTGTGGCTTAAGTTGTGTAATTTAATGCGGTCGAACAGGTTGGTGTTGCATATTTGGGGTACATGGACGAGCTAGCGAGTGAAGTTTTTACCTTGGACCTATATTCGGTTCATAGTTTGTATATTATTGTACACACTTGTATTTCCGTATTTATACGGGAGATATGTCTCCCGTCTTGTAGATTTATTTTGTATAATAGTATTTTCGTTTTGTAATGACCTTTTTATGTTATGACACCTTCGTATTGTATTCTCGTATTTCTTTTATGTATTAAATAATTTTTTTCTTTCCGCAAAATTTGAGGGTGTCACAGTTGGTATCAGAGCTATTTTGCTCCCGACGCACGTTTGTGTACCCTTGCATAAATAACTTGACCTTAATAAAATAATAAACCGTGAGATAGAAGGGTAAGATGGGTAGATTAGGATTTATGTTGTAGTCTCTTTGTTCTTGCTAAATGATAAGTACTAATCTGTGTTTTTATTTTGCAAGATGCATCCGAGGATTGACAACACTATCTTAGCAGCTCTTACCGTTATTATCCAAAACCAGCAAAACCAGCAAAACCAGCAAGCAAATCCGATTCCTACTCCTATTCCTGACCGTGAGAGACACGGGAGTTATACGTGGGTTGCTTCACAGCTATCGAGGAGCCAAGCCAAAACCTACGATGGCGAAGTTGATCCCGTTAAGCTTTCTGTGTGGTTACGAGAGATGGAAAAGAGTTTTTCTCTTTATGATGTCCTTGAGGAGGATAAGGTCCGTCTATCTTCTCACTTCTTAGAGAAGGAAGCGGATCAGTGGTGGACTCTTTCTGGTCCTACTGCGAAGTTGGAGCCTAATTTCGGGTGGACTCGTTTCCGTGAGCTCTTGGAAGCGAGGTTTTACCCCGATGAGTTGAGACAACTAAAGCTGAAAGAGTTCATGGATTTCAAGCAAGAAAAACTATCAGTTCAGGAGTTTACTACCCGGTTCAATGAGTTGGCTCATTATGCCACTCGACTTATTAGGGTAGAGGAAGACAAAGCTTTCTTTTATCTGGGAAAGCTTGCTCCCCAGATAAAGGGGAAGATCAGTAGAGGTTCTACTTCTTTTGTCTCGATCTATAATGATGCCATTTGGGCGGAGAGTTCTATCCGGGAAATTGCCGAAGAGGCTCGTACTTCTTATGTGGCGCCTAATTCTTATGGCAAGAGACCACTTTATCCTACTTCCCGACCTTCTTTTTCTCCCTCTTTTCCAAACAAGAGGAGAAACTTTCAGAGTGGACCGGCAAACCAGAGAAACCGTCCATTTGTGCCGAGTAACAACAACGACCTTAAAGGTCGTGTCTGCTTTACATGCAAGATGCCTATTCACCCTGGTGTTGGTTGCTACAACAAGCCGTTTGTATGCTTTATTTGTCAGAAGCCAGGGCACAAGGCGAATGTATGTCCTGAGAGGAAGAGTACGGTGTCTACACCGGTTATTTCTGGGAGACCTAAGGGTCGTATTTTTATTATGAGCCGTGCTGAGGCGGATGCCCAACCCGACATTGTGACGGGTATGTTCTCGATTTATGAGTTTCCGTGTTTAATTTTGTTTGATACGGGAGCTTCTTTATCTTTTATTTCAATGAGACTATCCGACAAATTACCACTTAAAGCTTCAGTCGGAGAAACTACTCCTATTTCCTTACCATCTGGTGATGTATTTTCATGCTCTTATCTTCATTCCGACATTCCAATATCCATAAATGGATCTATTTTTCCGGCTAATCTTCTACGGTTTCCTCTCGAAGAGTTCGATATTATTTTGGGCATGGATTGGTTATCTACTTATCATGCTCGATTCGAGTGCCGTGATCAAAAGATTATTATTAAAAGTCCTTTGGGTGCTCGTGTTTCTTATCAAGGGGTTAGAAAACAAACAAGTGTGAAGTTAATCTCGGCTATGAAAATGTTAAATGTTCTGAAGAAGGGTCATCAAGCATTTCTATGTGTAGTGACTACTTCTGATTCTACTCTTCCTTCTTTGAAGGATGTTCCTATTGTTCGAGAATTTCCCGATGTATTTCTCGATGAATTACCCGGGATTGCTCCTGAAAGGGATGTTGAATTTTCCATTGATCTAGTTCCTGGAACTGGACCAATTGCCAAAGCCCCTTATCGTATGGCTCCTTCCGAATTGAAGGAGTTGAGAATTCAACTTGATGATTTAATTGAGAAAGGCTTTATTAGGCCTAGTGCTTCTCCTTGGGGTGCTCCGGTGCTCTTTGTCAAAAAGAAGGACGGTTCTATGCGGATGTGCATCGATTATCGTGAGTTGAACCGTGTCACAATCAAAACCAAATATCCTCTTCCTCGTATCAATGATCTTTTTGACCAGTTACGGGGTGCTTCTACTTTCTCTAAAATTGATCTTAGATCGGGTTATCATCAAATTCAAATTCCCGTTCGGGAAGCAGATAACTTAATTATTTAACTTAATTTTTTTTATTTAACTTAATTTTTTTTATCTTTCCGCAAATTTAACCTATTAGAAACGTATTCTCATCTTTTATTTATTTAACTTAATTTTTTTTATCTTTCCGCAAATTTGAGGGTGTCACAGATAAAGAACGTGATCATCTTTTCAATGGAATCAAATTTGCAAAGGCGATTCATTGCCCATGGTGCGAACAAGATTTTCACCACGCTCTCTAACGAGTTCTCGAAAGCTCCGAGGATCGTTAGCTATGAGCATACCTGTCGCTTCTTTGAAGCGACACTCCAGAAGGGCCAAGCAGTTAGCCCACACATTCTTGAGATGATTGAGAATGTCGAGAAACTGGAGGCACTTGGTTGCAAAATCGATGAGAAGATCGTCATAGACCGCGTTCTTCATTCACTTCATGATGGTTTTGCCCTTTTCAGGGCAAATTACTATATGAATGATATGCAGAAGAGTCTCCATCAGCTCCACTCACTCCTAGTACAGACAGAGAGTGATCTGAAATTGAGTGGGAGTCTGAAACAGGACGTTCTCATGATTGGCAACAAGGGCAATGGTAAGGGCAAGGCTAAGGCTAACCTAGCTATAGGGAAGCCGAAATTCAAAAAGCCAGGGCAAGGCAAGAGTGGGCCTGGTGAGTCTAGCGGTAGCTCACAAGGCAAGACAAAGAGCGATGAAGGTAACGTGGAGTGCCACCATTGCCACAAGTTTGGGCATTGGAGGAGGAACTGCCTCGTGTACCGAGAGGACATTAAAGCAGGCCGCGTCTCTCCTGTTGGTATGTCTTCTTCTTTTATTCATATAATTGAGATCAACCATGCAAGTTTCGTAACTTGGGTACTAGATACTGGTTGTGGTTCTCATCTGTGCAATCATTTGCAGGGCCTAAGAAACATCACAACTCTCGCAAGGGGTGATGTGGACCTGCGAGTGGGGAATGGAGCAAGAGTAGCTGCCGTTTCAGTGGGAACATATGTAATCCAACTCCCGAGTGGATTTGAGTTATTTCTGAATAACTGTTACTATGTACCCAGTTTATCTAAAAACATTATTTCAGTTTCCGTACTTGATAAGGACGGCTTTTCGTTTGTAATAAAGGATAATAGCTGTATTTTCTCTTTAAACGAAATGATTTATGGTAAAGCAGTTTCCATGAATGGGATTTATGTTTTAGATCAAACCACAGATATATTGCATGTGAGTAGTAAGAAAGCAAAGGTTGGTGACAAAGATCAAACCTATTTATGGCATTGCCGTATGGGACACATAAATGAAAAACGCGTGAAGAAGCTCATTGATAATGGGACTATCTCCCCATTTGACTATGAATCTTTTGGCACGTGTGAATCATGTCTCATAGGCAAAATGACTCGAATTTCCTTCAAAGGTGTTGGAATGCGCGCTGCTGACCTATTAGGACTCATACATACTGATGTGTGTGGACCTATGTCAATCAACGCTAGAGATGGCTATAGGTATTTTATCACTTTCACGGACGATTTGAGTAGATATGGTTATGTCTACTTAATGAAGCATAAAAGTGAGTCCTTTGACAAGTTCAAGGAATTCCAGAATAAGGTTGAAAACCAGCTGGATAGAAAGATTAAAGCACTACGTTCAGATCGTGGTGGCGAATATCTTTCGAAGGAGTTTGATCGACACCTTAAAGACTGTGGTGTAGTACTGCAGTTAACTCCACCTGGAACACCACAATTGAATGGTGTGTCCGAACGGAGAAATCGAACATTACTTGATATGGTTCGATCCATGATGAGTCACACGGTTGTACCTGATTCATTGTGGGGTTATGCTCTTTTGTCAGCTGCTCTAATACTTAACCGAAGTCCGTCTAAAGCTGTAGACAAGACTCCATATGAATTATGGAAGGGAACGGTCCCTAACTTGTCCTTTATTCGGGTTTGGGGCTGCGAGGCTTATGTCAAGTGGAGACCTGACGATAAGCTCGGTCCACGATCGGTCAAGACATACTTTATTGGTTATCCAAAAGGGATGTTTGGTCATTACTTTTACTCGCCTACCGAACATCGAGTTTTTGTTGCGGCTAGTGCGACGTTCTTAGAGAAAGAATTTCTCGAGAATAGGACAAGTAATGGAACCTTCGAACTGTCGGAGATTCAAGAACCAACAACCGAGCAACCAATGGAGGAAACTGTTCCTTCATCATCGGCTGCGGTTAATATTCCTTTGGAACCTAGGAGGTCGGGTAGACACTCTATTCCTCCAGACAGATACATTGGTATGGTCGAGGAGAATGAGAGAGATGACGTTTTACTCCTAGAGAGTAACGAACCCGCTACCTATAAAGGTGCCATGACCTGTTCCGACTCTAAGCTATGGCTTGACGCCATGCAATCCGAGATGGACTCTATGTATGAGAATGACGTATGGGATCTGGTTGACTTACCTGATAAGGTTCGGCCTCTTCAGTGCAAATGGCTTTACAAAATAAAGCATTCTGTAGAAGGACAACCAGATACCTACAAGGCACGACTAGTGGCAAAGGGTTTCACTCAAGTGCAAGGATTGCACTATGATGAAATTTTTGCACCCGTAGTTATGCTGCGTTCCATTCGGATAATCTTAGCGATTGCCGCTTTTCATGACTATGAAATTTGGCAAATGGATGTGAAAACCGCCTTCTTAAACGGTTATTTGGAGGAGGAGTTGTACATGGTACAACCCGAAGGTTTCATTGATCCTAAGAATCCTAAGAAGGTATGCAAGCTTAAGCGTTCCATCTATGGACTTAAGCAGGCTTCACGGAGTTGGAATCATCGTTTCGACCAGGTGATAAAAGAGAATGGATTTACTCGATCGGTCGAGGAACCATGCTTATATATCAAGTCGAGTGGGAGCAAGATTGTCTTCCTAATATTGTATGTCGATGACATACTCTTGATTGGGAATGACATACCTCTCTTAACTTCGGTAAAAGTTTGGTTAAAGAACCATTTCCAGATGAAAGATCTGGGCCAGGCACAAAGAATTTTGGGGATCCGTATCTACAGAGATAGATCACGACGGATGTTATCCCTCAGTCAGGAGTCTTATATAGATAAGATTCTTGAGAGGTTCAGCATGACCAACTCCAAGAAGGGGAACCTTCCAATGGTCTCTGGGATGCAGTTGAGTAAAGCTCAGGCACCAAAGACATCGGAAGAGGTCGAGCGCATGAGTCGGATTCCTTATGCATCAGCTATAGGATCGATCATGTATGCCATGATATGCACACGTCCAGACGTGGCATATGCATTGAGTATGACAAGTCGATACCAAGGCAATCCAGGTGAAACACACTGGATGGCTGTTAAGAATATCCTTAAGTACCTACGGAGGACTAAGGATTGGGTATTGACTTATGGAGGCGACACTGAGCTATGCGCAATCGGTTACGCAGATGCCAGCTTCCAAACGGATCGAGATGACTCGAAATCTCAGTCTGGATTCGTTTTTTACTCTTAATGGCGCTGCGGTCAGCTGGAAAAGCTCCAAACAAACTGTTATAGCAGATTCTACGACTGAATCCGAGTACTATGCTGCTTCAGAGGCTGCGAAGGAAGCTATATGGATGCGTCAATTCTTACAAGGACTAACTGTAGTTCCTAGTTCGGATGACCCGATCACCATCTATTGTGATAATAGTGGTGCCATCTTCCAGGCTAAGGAGCCTAAGTCCAGCAACAAGTCTAGGCATGTACAACGGAAGGCTCACATGATCCGAGATTACGTGGAGCAAAGGGAAATAGTGATAGACAAGATTGCTACGGATGATAACGTCGCAGATCCTCTCACTAAACCATTGAGATATGATAAGCATGAAGGGCACGTTATTTCCATGGGAATCAAACGTGTTCCTGAGTTGTATTAGTTGTTTTATATGGATTAGACACCTGTATCTTTTTCATAAAAACTATCTATAATATCATCGTTTTGTTTTATATTTTGTTTTTCATGTGGGTTGTACTGACAACATTGAACACCACAAAGTGAACTGAATTACATTATATATGTTTTGGTCCGTAATCGCCTACATGAGCTGATAACTCTGGCAATTATTCTGTGCAGTCGATTGATGGTGGGTTCAACGAGCCATAAGTCAAACAGTTGACTGATCGATCACATATGCGAGTTATAATGATACCTCGCAGGACAATTTTGTGACAACGTTATGGAGTCCTAAATGTTTCAGAACATTAGGTGCCAGGTCGTGGATAGGACGTCCATAGTGTTCCTAGAGTCGATTCTTTTGACTATCGACTGTCTCTTGAGATAAAGGCAGTTTTGGGTGACTTTGGTTTCTTTCTCATGGTCGACCGAACAGGAGGTAAGTAGATTTTCACTGGGTCATTCATACTGCGCTTGTATCTGCAAGATTCGAGTTGAAGAAAATATCCAACCCTTTATCAGGATATGATATTTCTCAGGGCTACTCGAGGAGCTGAACTGAAATGCATGCCATGCTCGAATATAGATTCGTTTATCAGTTAAGTTACTCTCTAGTCGGGAAAACCACTCTTGATACTGATCACTTGTAAACTACGACCTTTGTGAATACGGACTTTGCAAATTGGTTTACATTGAGTGGGAGAAATTTATTATGGATATGAGAATCGGTTATCGCACATACACTTGTACGGACAAGTGGGAGATTGTTGGAGCCAGTGTCCTCCACAGTTAGTGCAATAACATAAATAAATCTCTGTAGGTTCACAGGGTATACTTTGTATAATAATCAGTTGATTAACGTTTATCAATAACGGTTGGCTTGCTAGATAAGTTTGACGTTATTGTCATACAGATGGCGGTGATCAACTGGTCCCTAAAAGTCACACCTATAGGATGTGTTTGAGAGATGTGATTATTTGAGAAAATAATCATATTGATGCCCTAATATATGACTAAAAGGTTAGTCAATGTATTTGACTAAAAGGTTAGTCAATGTGATGATGAGACGATTATTTAATAACGATTAAATAAAGTTAGCTGAGACGAATTAACTGTAATTCGTAAATTGGATATATAATGTAAGCTAATTAAACATAAACCGTTATAATTAATTGGCAAATTATAAATATACGGATATTTATAATTAATGATGTATTATAATGTCGGTCCATGTAAAACGACGATTATAAGATATTACATTATATTCGAAGCTAAAATGACCAAAAACGAATGTATCCGGATACACTCGGTTTTTAGTCAATGGGTAGTTATTTTGAGGAGACCAACTCTCCTCATATAAAACCTAAGTGTGCCGTGAGAAAAAGGTAAGGGTGAAGAAAATTCTAAAAACCTAATTGCATTCTCACTGACTGCCTCCTTCTCGATAATTCACACAACAGACAAAAGTTAACAGTAACTTTTGACAAAAATCACAAAACAAAAGTTAACAGTAACTTTAGTTCTCTTTCTAGCAAAGTAGAAGGGTATATCTCATACAATCTTGGGTGCAACGATTAGGAGGATATCTACTTTGATATCTCTGTTCTTTACGCCAATTGCTAGGACCATAGGTTGATTTCTAAATCTCTACTCTTATTCATGTTTTCGTTTATGACTAGCATTATCAAATTATTACTTTTCGTTATAATCCTATTATAATTGTTTTGTGGTAATACCGATTTCCCACAAATCCAACATTATTTTAAACCTTTTTAAAATATTTGGGTATCCAAAAATTGTGAACTTTTTCACAACAACAATTATACATTATCAATATAATGCATAAATCAAAAACGGCCAATGATAAAAAAAAAAAACAAAAAACCGAATTATTTTTTTCTTTTTTTTTTTTATTAACAGCAGCCAGCCACGACTTTTTTTTTTTTTTTTTTTTTTTATTTAATTTTGATGTTGCTAATATTATAAGATCGGTACAATTATCAATATTTAATATTTTTTAATCATTGATTCAAACTAGATGATTCAATTTAACAAATTAAAATGAATATCTAAATCATGATTAAATCGATTATTTTAATATTTGACTAATCATAATTGATTTGAACATCATTAAAATAATGAATCATGATGCAAAACAACAATTTAACAGCATGTTAAACCGAAAATATATACTAAAACAAATGTTCATAAACATTCAAAAACAATTTCCATTTACGTTTTCATTTAATCCCTATTAAATTAAAACATCTACAAATTTATCATATTGTCATCTTAACAATTTAAAACAACAATATCAATAAATCAAAATGAAAACAATAATCAAAATCAAAAAGAAAAAACCAGCCGAAAAAAAAAAAATTCAGCCAAAAAAAATTTAGCCGAAAAATTTAAAAAAACAGCCGAACAAAAAAAAAATCACATGGCCAACAAAAAACAAATTCCAGCCGAAATAAAAAAAATTTCTGAAAAATTTAATTCAATATTTCATTCATGAAAAATCATATAAAATAATTTCGTAGCCTAAGCTCTGATACCACTTGTCGGATATATCGGTATATTTCATACATGAAATTTAAGGATTATAACGAAATTTTAATATATGAAATACGAGTCATAAACGAAAGGCATAAAGATTAGAATCAACCTTTGGTCCTAGCAATATGACCTAAGAACAAATATCGAGATCGATATTCTCCAAATCGTTGGACCCAAGATGTTCTGACAAAAGCCTTTTCTTGTGCTAGAAAGAATACAAAAATTACTGATGATTTTTGTGTCAAGTTATGAATGAATGAATCATGTAGAGAAGAAGAGTTTATATACGACTCTTTTTTTCTCTATTGTAGCCGTGTAAGTAGTAGTAGGGTAGATGGAAGAGTCTTCCCTTTTCTTCTTCTACTTATATTAGGAAGTGGAGTCCAGATAGGAGTCTTCATTTTATTTATTTATTTAATGTATAATATGTGTATGTACTATTATAATATATACGTTAATTATAAACATCGTATATTTATAAATTGCTAATTAAATATAACAGTTTATATTTAATTACGAATTAACATTTAATTCGTTTAAGCTTACATTATTTAATCGTATTAAATAATTACATTATATACATTAATTTGATATAACAGTTTATATTAAATTACGAATTAACATTTATATCGTCTCAGCTAGCATTATTTAATCGTATTAAATAATCGTATCATCATTACTTTGACTAACATTTTAGTCATATAAGGCATCAATATGATTATATTATTCATATAATCATATCTATCAAACACATCTTTTAGGTGTGACTTTTAGGGACCAGTTGATCACCGCCATTAAAATGACAATAACGTCAAGCTTCTAGCAAGCCAACCGTTATCGATAAACGTTAATCAACTAATAAAAATACTAAGTATACCATGTGAACCTGTAAGAGATTTATACACGTTATCACACTAACTGTGGAGGACACTAGCTCTAACAGAAGCATGCATATATAAATATACATGTGAAATACGAGAAGGATAAATAGGCATTTCCATATATAAATATATAGGTACATGAAGTATAAAACGGTAAGCATCATACTATAGATAGACTCGGGGAAAACACCCTTAGGCAACCATATACTCATTAGGGCTTGCATCTCACCGATAGCGGCATATACTTGATAAGATTGAGACTCGACATATAAACCACGCCAAGTCATCCAACGGTCACAAGTAATCAACATATAAACATCCATCCAAATGTACGAATATGGTGACAACATCTCTCACGGTAAATGACACGCAATAGCACCATGTACATAGTAAGTATGATTAAATTCGCATCCACGGGATAAACATTACCCTGAACGCATACACGATTAACATTTCGTATATGTAGACTCATTTCCTCCTGGTAGGACGACGATATAGATATTCGATCCTAGTCTAAACCTGGCCAGATTCTCGGAATAACATGTTCTGATTTGACATGCGATACACATTTCGCATCCAAGACTCGGTCAAACACAGAAGCCGAGTACCCCAAATTCGGTCAACCTTCACGAAAGATGCGGAAAGAGCACAAGCATCATAAACATGTGGTACGCTACATGCAATGATACCACCTCGCAAAGATACGACATTTGACGGCCGGGTCGATCAACGCATAGCGTTCGCCTCCCAACAACGTCGTCATATCTCCACTAAAACATGCATTTAAGCATTTGGGATACATCTCCTCGTTCCGACATTCCAGTCTAACGAGCGAGGAGGTAGCCGGGGAATGAGAGTTCATAGCACTTAACAATTAGTGCTCAAATCGTAACATACGTAAAATCGACTCAAAGGGGGACATATGAGAAACCGTCACAAAACATGCGATACAAGCGAATGAGATATCATATATTCTAAACATGAATATTTAAAGCTGTTACGTAAATTTATACGATAAACGAACCATGCAAACTATTATAAATGAAAGTATAAGAAACGAAGTAAAAAGGAGAAATGCAGCGTGTGCCAGCCGGTCAGGTGGACCGGCTGACGGCTATCCGGCTGGCACCTCAGTAATATTTCAAAATCATCGAAAATACAGCATGATCCAGCGGTCAAGTGGACCGGGTGCCGGCTACCCGGCTGGACCATATGTCATATGAGAAATAAGAAGAAGGAAATGGTTGTGTCTCAGCCGGTCGGCTGACCGGCTGCCGGTCGGCCGGCTGAGACTAACATAATACCAATACACTTCGAATATGCCAATTTCCAGTCAGCCAACTCCCAGCCGGTCAGCTGACCGGCGGCCGGTCGGCCGGCTGGGATGACATATGCACGAATTCATCACTTAACATTAATGAACATAAACAAACATCAACTATCATCATAAATCATCAATACTCATTAACAATTATCAACTAACAACAACCATCATCAACAACACAAATCCAATGAATAATCATCCTATTCTAAATACGTTTACTCACTAGGGCTTGCATCTCACCGATAGCGGCATATACTTGATAAGATTGAGACTCGACATATAAACCACGCCAAGTAATCCAACGGTCACAAGTAATCAACATATAAACATCCATCCAAATGTACGAATATGGTGACATCATCTCTCACGGTAAATGACATGCAATAGCACCATGTACATAGCAAGTATGATTAAAATCGCATCCACGGGATAAACATTACCCTGAACGCATACACGATTAACATTTCGTATATGTAAACTCATTTCCTCCTGATAGGACGACGATAAAAATATCCGATCCTAGTCTAAACTTGGCCAGACTCTCGGAATAACATGTTCCGATTCGACATGCGATACACATTTCGCATCCAAGACTCGGTCAAACACAGAAGCCGAGTACCCCAAATTCGGTCAACCTTCACGAAAGAGGCGGAAAGAGCACAAGCATCATAAACAAGCGGTACGCTACATGCAATGATACCAACTCGCAAAGATACAACATTTGACGGCTGGGTCGATCAACGCATAGCGTTCGCCTCCCAACAACGTCGTCATATCTCCACTAAAACATGCATTTAAGCATTTGGGATACATCTCCTCGTTCTGACATTCCAGTCTAACGAGCGAGGAGGTAGCCGGGGAATGAGAGTTCATAGCACTTAACAATTAGTGCTCAAATCGTAACATACGTAAAATCGACTCAAAGGGGGACATATGAGAAACCGCCACAAAACATGCGATACAAGCGAATGGGATATCATATATTCTAAACATGAATATTTAAAGCTATTACGTAAATTTATACGATAAACGAACCATGCAAACTATTATAAATGAAAGTATAAGAAACGAAGTAGAAAGGAGAAAGGCAGCGTGTGCCAGCCGGTCAGGTGGACCGGCTGATGGCTATCCGGCTGGCACCTCAGTAACATTTCAAAATCATCGAAAATGCAGCATGATCCAGCCGAACAAGTGAACCGGCTGCCGGCTACCCGGTTGGACCATATGTCATATGAGAAATAAGAAGAAGGAAATGGTTGTGTCTCATCTGGTCGGCTGACCGGCTGCCGGTCGGCTGACCGGCTGCCGGTCGGCTGACCGGCTGCCGGTCGGCCGGCTGAGACTAACATAATACCAATACACTTCGAATATGCCAATTTCAAGTCAGCCAACTCAAAGCCGGTCAGCTGACCGGGGCCGGTCGGCCGGCTGGGATGACATATGTACGAATTCATCACTTAACACTAATAAACATCAACTATCATCATAAATCATAAATCATCAATACTCATTAACAATTATCAACTAACAACAACCATCATCAACAACACAAATCTGATGAATAATCATCCTATTCTAAATACGTTTACTAACTTCAAAAACAAATCATTAAAACACGTATTGATATCGAGTAACCCTTCACCGTTACCTTTTCGCGTCTTCAATCCTCGTCTAAGTCCTACTCTACTAGGTAGTAATCTTTGTCGAGGTCTTGAAGGTCTCCACCTACAATTAAACAACAAAAGAGGAATATAATTCACCTTTGAGAAAGACGGATAAATTGAAAGATGAGAAAGACGGTAATTTTATTACCAATTAAGATAGAGGACGATAAGAGGGGAAGATTATGACGAAAATTAGCGGATTTGAGTAAGTAATAAAGGAGTAGTGACGATCTTTAGCTTGATCAATAATGGGGTTTAGGGTTTGGGTTACTTGATGAGGAAGAAGGAGTAAGTGGAAAATGATGAGGGAGTTAGGGTTTAAGGGGATATAAGGTGAGTGAGTGGAAAAACATGGAAAAAGCCTAAAAGAGCCTTAAGGCGTAACTCACACGGAATTTCGAGTAAAGTCCGACTACGAACTCGGATTTGCTAAATTAGACTCGGAAATTTAAATTCTAGACTAAAACTAAAATTACGCTGAAAAGTATCCGTATAATATTTTTTAAATAAAAATAGGGTACATTTGCGGGTTTTACAATCTAAAAAGAACAACCCACAAAGGAAAATCACAAGCATCGGAGATACATATTCCAATGCTTGGAAAAGGTTGACACAACAAGGCAAGCTCCAACCCATAGGACCTACGCCTGATCCGGAGAAAAAAACTAGGTTATGGGATGAGAATTGTTGGAGTAAATGTCCTCAACAATAGTGCGATCACATAATTAAATATCAATAATAAGAATACAAAGGTATGATGAATATTATAATCAACTGGTCAACATAAATCGGTAACGATTGGCTCAATTGAGTTTGACGTTACTGTCGTATGACGGTGGTGATCAGTTGATCCCTTGAGGTCACACCTAAAGGACAATCCCCTAATCATGTACATTAATTAAATGTATAATGATACAGATTAATTAATCCCTTAAAATGAACCAAGTTTAAACTGTGAGTGAGAAATATATCTTATTGTAATATGATTAAATAAGATTCATTTTTGGTAATATTAATTGTTATATTACTAAGAATGCATTATGTTTATGAAACATTTGAGATAAGTAAAATTGGTCGATTATAATTACAAACTGTTGTAGATTATTTAACCAAATATGAGAGGACCCATTTTATTTACATGTAATTATAAAATGTGACTTAAAATGTTAAGTCTAATTTTTTTGTTATGAAATTGCATTTAAATTTGTTAAATGTACATTTATAAGCCTAATTACATGTTACATGTCACATGTCACACTTGTGACAAATGACAAATTACAAAAATAAAATGGACACCCATATTACATGGGTGCACCGGTTTTTGTGGTGTTGGTGGGTATGATTTTAGTTTGTATTTTATTCTAATTAAGAATTAGAACAAATCATTACAACAATAATCCATACACTCAACCTTACATTGTGAAGAACAATGTGAAAATGACAACACCCCACCCATGTGGGGTGTTGTGTGACCGGTTCTTCCAAGCCAAAAGAGGGCTTGTTTTTCCTCTTATTTATTCTATACTATCTCATATATTTTCATTCATGCAAAATCACTACTTCTCTCTAACATCTCACTAAACTTAAGAAGTTTACATAATACTTAGAGTTCATATTCTCTAATAATATACTAGTGTAGTATTAAGAGTTATTAGATAATTTTAAAGGGTTACTACATTTAATACTAGTGTAGTATTATCTTGTAGAGATTAAGGGTAGTCTTGGGTGCAACTAATTGGAGAGTTTCTACTTTGAAACTTGGAATTCATCCTCATCTTACTAGTTCAAGATAAATATTTGAAAGGAGTTCAAATATTGCGCCCATTTCCAAATAATCAATGTAAGGAAATTCTTTCTTCTAATTCTTTTGTTATGCATGCATAAGATCTATATAGTTTAAGGGTAAACTATTAATTATATGATATTAGAAATGTCTAATATCGAGTTTAAGAAACTTACAAGTGGTATCAGAGCCTTGGTTGTTGCATGCATAATCGATTTATAGTTTTTTCGAGTTATGGTAACTTAAAGAAAACTACTAATTTGTGTTTTATAAGATAAAATCACAAAGTTATTTGCATGTCATTATATTCTGGTCCTAATATGATTTTAGGTCATTTTGATGATTTATGGAAATTTATAGTGCTCAAATATGATTTTTAGTATTTTTATTACATTTTAATGAGTAAAATGATGTTTAAAATGCTAAAAAATAGTTAGACTTATCTTCTGACCTTGAAATT
>JAIUZE010015871.1:0-15032 GCA_022085475.1 Heliosperma pusillum | reverse complement strand
CCCGATTAAAGTACTCGCAATCTCTGCTTAGGGGGTCGCCTAGTAGAGTTTCTCATGTACGGTTATGTCATGGGACGGGGAATGGAATAGCTGTTGTCGCTAGGTCTGATCAGTCTAGGACTAGGATGTTTTCCTACCTTGTGGTATAGCCTCGAGTTCCAGAAGTCGACTATTGACTGTCCTAAGAACTTATGCCTGTTTGTAGACGTATTGGTCTTTCATGTTTGTATGATTCTATGAGTTTTAGAAGGTGAGATGCAAGCCGGCTAAGATTGATAGAGTTTGGATTACCGATTGTTAACTGATTCACATGATTACGTGTTGATTAGGGTTTGAGTGTATCACGGCCATGTTTCTGAGAGGAACCTCTGAGCTAGCATACCAGCTTCACTACCTCGAGTTATAGTTTATTATCGGTTTCACATGATAGCTTTCACATGCTAGGTTATTTGTTAGTTATCTGTTTCATAACATGAAAAGCATATTATATATGTTAAAGTTTTGTATTTCCCATATACATTGCTTTTATGTTATTCATGTTTAATTAAACTCGACATTTCGTGGATGGGAGAACTCGGAGTTACTCCCCACTGACTGTGGCTTCCGTGTTTATATTTAATGCGGTCGAACAGGTGGTGAATGCATATTTGGGGTACATTGACGAGCTAGCGAGCGAAGTATTTACCTTGGACCTATATTTGGTTCTTAGTTTGTATATTATTATAGAATCTTTTTATTTCCGTATTGATACGGGAGATATGTCTCCCGTCTTGTATAATTTATTTTGTATAATATTATTTCGTTTTGTAACGACCCTTTTTATTTATGACACCTTCGTTATGTATTCTCATATCTTTTATGTATTTAAATTATTTTTTTTCTTTCCGCAAATTTGAGGGTGTCACATGTTACATTGACCAAGACCAAGGCATAGGATTCCGTGCCCAAAGACGAAATTGGAAGAGACGGAAAAATCCATCTGGGTTACATACCCGATCGGATTACCACATACCCGATCGGGTATGTTTGCTGATGGACGTCTCTTGGCTCTTCTTCTACCAAGCTGTAATGGAGTGCTTTATGGCTTTGTCTAGGGTATGAATTTGGACGCGAATGTGCAGCTATGCAGCCCTATAAAAGCCAAGGATTAGCACACAAATAAAGAGGAATAAAAAAACACAACACAATTAGCATACACATTATATATTTCTTTCATACAAGTTTTAGTTCATAGTTTATAGTTTATCTTAGACTATTTTTACAGCAATTTCCTAGTATTTCTCTAGTGTTTTTATAAGCATTTGTCATTACATTGGGTTAGATATTTGTTCTTTGCTTTCTTTCTTACATAATCGTACTCCAATCTCGGTAATTTTATATCCTTTATCTATGCAATTTTCATCATCGTGAATTTTAATCTCATTAGTCTTGTTTTTATATTATTGTTAGTAGGAATTTCATGTAAAAATAATCTAGTCAAAACCAAAATATCATTTAACATGTCATGTTTTATTTTGCCTAATCATATAATAATCATCATAGAATTCGTCACTAGAATCATTTCTAATATAATCTTGATTGCCATAATCATTTAAGCACCTTTATTTCGTAGTTCAATTTTGTTTATCATTTTCCTCTTAATTTACTTAATCACATAAATTAGATATAACATTGTAAGATTATCATTGTGTAAATTAAATACAATAAATAAAATTTTAATATCGAAATGATTTGCTAGTTAAAATGAATTAAAAGAAGAGTCGATACCAATAGAACCACCTAGTTTGTTTCTTCCTTTGGTTGTGTCAAATTCTATAACTTTGTTTAGTGGCCATAAACAATTGTTTGTATTAGTCAATTTTCGTCTTAGAAACGAGATTTGGATGGGAATTAGGACTACCAATAGGGGTTTAGTGACCTAACCAGGCTGAGAGGACGTTAAGACCCATTAAAAAGTCGGTACGAATCCGAGAGGAATATACCGCTACAAGGCTTAGACAATCGTAGTAATTCTAATGTTGGTATCAATAAAGCTTTTAAATCATTTGACATGAATTTCTCTTTCTCTATATCAATTTGATTAGATAGTTTATTTTACTGTTTTAGATAGTTTATTTTATTGTTGTTTAGCTAGTTTACTTTACCGTCATTTTATTATTGTTCTTAGATAGTTTACTTTATTGTCAATTACTAGTTTATTGGTTTAGTTAGATAGCTTTTCAATATTGTCATTTTAATTATCGTTCTTAGTTAGATTTAATTATCGTTACCTTTCTTTCCGTCAATTAGATTAGATTTATTTTTATTGCAATTTACATACTCGTCATTTAAATATCGTCATTACATACTTGTCATTTTATTTCATGCTAGTAGTTTAGACAATCACCCCAAATGAATCGAACTTAAATGAAAATCACCCCATAGCAATTCATAGTTAACACGTACTCCCTGAGTATCGATCCCTACTTCCTTAATTACATTCCTTATGTTGTTAGCCTAAGTGTGGGTAATTTTTGTATCGGGACCGCGACACAACCGATCAAATTTTGGCGCCGTTGCCGGGGAGCACGGTTTTGTTTATCCATGTATTGCTTTTTTTTGTTTAAAATTCTACCATTTTTAGGTGCAACCGTACCTTAAAATCATCACTAACTTTCCTTTTTGTGTTTTTCTTGTAGGTTGACAAAAAGGGTGCGGACAAAAGAAGATCCTAAGTTCCGAGTTTTTGAGCTTGCCAATGGGATCCTAAGGGTCCATATCACTCTAATTCCTCTCATAGAAGGAAACCAATTTAGTGGCGAGCCGAATGAAAACCTAGCACACCATGTCCAAACCTTTTGTGAGTTGTGTCAAACTTTTATGAGGGAGGGGATCACCCAAAACCAAATTAAAGAAACTCTCTTTCCTTTATCACTAAAGAGAGAAGCTAAATGGTGGTTCACCCGTCGTTTAAAGGATGCCACAAAACCAATGGAGTGGGAAGAGATCGTAATTGCTTTCCATCGTAGGTTTAAAACTCAATCCACCATGTCAAACCTATCAAGCAATTCACAAATAGAAAGTGGGGAAGGTTCCCAAAGTAATGGAGGAGAGCGAAAGAAAAGTCGAGTGGAAACCTCATGTGATGTTGACACTACCATTTCCTTAGCCTGTCCCGTTCCATCAAATTAAACCACCCCAAATAGTACTTTATATCGTCCGAAAGCTTTAAACCCATTTACCTCACTAACAACACCTTGTGAACTTTGTGGAGGAATAGGGCATGTACCTCAAAGATGTGGGAATAGACTCACACCATTAAACCCCTTTCACCCACAATTTCGCCAAACTCATACACCTCATACTATTCCACACTCATTCTTTCAAAATGATCAAGTGATAGCAAAAGTAGATGTCAAGTTAAGGGAAGTAATCCAAGCCCAACATAACATGTACTCATACTTCTTTTCTACAATAGGCTCACTCAAATCAACCATTTTGTCCCTCCAAAAGAGAGTAGAAGAGTTGACCCCATCGAGTTCTAGCCAAACCACCCAAGAGAGTGAAGAACCGTTAATAGTCACAATTGACATGATTAGTGACAAACCTTTTAATAATCTTCTTGGGAATGGAAAGAGTAAGGAGCACATCTTTAGGTTACCCCACGAACTTTGCAATAATCCTACACTAGCCAAACCAACCCGAGCCCCTACACAAGAGAAGATATCCCGTCTCGAATCTTTGATCATGACATTGATAAAAGCTCAAGGGAAATTAGAAGAAAGAGTTGTTGAAACAAAAAAGGCAAATGACAAAGCTTTCTGAAGGTTGGAGGCAAGGATTGGCAAGACATCTCGAAAAGAAGAAGCAACCCAAGATTCTCCCAAGGAACCTCCCCTTGAAGAAGGGAAGGTTATCATTCCTTCAAAACTTAAAGATCCAGGTTGTTTTAATATTTCTTTCACAATGAGTCTTCATAAGGTTAGCAATGCATTATGTGACTTAAGGGCCGCTATTAGTGTCATGCCCTTTTCCTTCTATCACGACCATTGCCCAATACAAATGAAGATTACAAATACTAGCCTTCAACTAGCCGATAGTTCTATGCATACTCCAGCAGGAATTGTGGAAGATGTCCCCATTCGGATTGGATACTTCCTTATTCCCGTTGATTTTTATGTAATATTTTCAAAGAAAGAGAGGGACGACTATATTATATTAGGAAGACCTTTCCTAAATACAGTTGGGGCTTGTATAGATGTGCAAGGAGAGAAGATTACTTTTGAAATGGATGGATCAAGTGCCACTTTTGATAGAAAGGGGAATGTATTGAGTGTAAGAGATGGTGACCTCGAAGCCTTCAAAGCTTCGGAAGTCTATTTGGATGAGATTGCCATGGATGTTGGCAAGGGTAAATGAAAAATTCAAGGACGAAATCAAGCTACAAGGAGCTCATATCCTTTCACAAGGCTTAAGGAGGGATGGAAATTTAAAGTCTAGCATGACTTAAAAATGCGCTTGTCGGGAGGCAACCCGTCTTTCTCTTTTATTTCTTTCTATGCATTCCTTATTCCACTAAATAGACAATGTTGATAATTTTGTTTTGGACTATTTGGACATTTTTTGGATTTTTGAAGTTGTAATAGTTAGGAAACAATTTTCGTTTTACTTGTTATTTTCATTTTTAGAAATGCATGCTTAGTCGATAGTTTTTCGTACTTGGAACTGGAGGACCTCTTGAGATGAAAAGGAGCTACCCTTGGCCCATGTTGCCAAGTCCATTAAGGTCAGTAAGTATGTTCAAGGCCAAAGCCAAAAGGTAAGAGCAAGTAACAAAGAAAAAAGAAACAAAATCCGGATCAGCACACTTCCCCGATCGGATTCATACATACCCGATCGGGTAAGTTGTCTGCTTCGAGTCTTGCTCTATTTTCTTCTATAAAACCAACTTGCTACCCTTTGCTTGCTGCCATATTCCCGTGTTCTTCAACTTCAAGCTCAAAATCTCTAAAAAACCTTCATTTCTTAGTCTTTTCTTGCAAAATTTGTCACAATAGTTCATCCAAGGCAACACCTAAGCATTATCAAGTAAGTTACTTCCACTTTAGTTACTTCAATCCCTCTATTTTTCAGAAATCCAACATGAACAAACCCTAACCCAAATTTGGGGGTTCTTGATTTTACTTGAAAAACTTGTTTAAATTGGATTTCTAATGCTTCTTACATGATATAGAGTGAATGTTAGTGATTAATTTGTAAGCCTACTATGATTTGAATGCTAATATGCCAATTAGGATACTCATGTTTACTTTATGCTAAACACTCATGCTTAATGGTAGTATAATGCTTGAATTCATGCTTTATACTTTGAACTTATGTTCTTATTGTGTTGTTTTAGCATTAGTATCTTTAAGTAGTGCCCATAAGCTCAAGATTCAAGTGTAATGTTGCTCAAAATCCTAAGTGAAATATTGTTATGCTTAAGAACATCAATTTGTGCTCAAAAGTAGCATGATAATGTTTCACTTATGTTGTTATGCTTGAATTTGTGCTTGAAAGCCTAGTATTATAACACTTATGCTATAAATTTGTGTTTATAATGAAGTGTTCTAATTAGAGGTGTACAGCGGGCCGGGCTGCAGCGGGCCGGGCTGGAAGCGGGCCGGGTTGTTGGAGAGGGAGCCCGAGCCCACACTGCGGGCCAGAGGGGTGCGGGCCAGGCCGGGCCGGGCTGGGGATTTGGTGGCCCTGGACCGGCCCGATTGGGAAAAAATGGGTGTGGGTCAGTGTGGGCTGGGCGGGCTGGGGGTGTGGGCCGGGGAAAATGGAGCCCGGGACCGGCCCGGTTTGGGGGAGCGGGTTGGGCGGGCTGGGGTAGCGGGCCAGCGGGCCGGGGAAGTTGGAGCCCGGTTAAGCGGGCCGGGTCAGTGTGGGCCGGGCCGACCCGCAATGTTGGCCAGCTCTAGTTCTAATACTAGTTTCTCTTAGCAAATGGCACCTACAATAAGGAGATCAAAGAGGGCAAGAACCTCCAACCAAGGAGAAAGTAGTAGAGCCCAAGAAGAAGACATAGAAATGATAGAAGCAGATGATCAAACCGGGAGTCAATAAGGACAAAATGCTATGCATGATCCCGACTTTCCGGATGTAGAGTTTAGTTCAAACAAGCAATGGCAAAAATGGTGTATTATTAAAAGCAAAGGTATGAGAGCTACCAAATTCCTTGATGTTTCTTCTTTAAGACACATGAAGCTTTATGAGCATGTCAAGGTGTTATTTAGGGGTCTAGGAATGAATGCTAGTATGAACTTTAGTTATAAGACCTACCCCAAATTGACTCTTGAATTCTTGAGCTCATTTGAGTTGCATAGGTCTAGGAATAGAGGCTCTATCCCTCAAGTTCGGTTTCGATTGTTTAATGATGACTATAGTATGGACTTAGGGACCTTTGCCGGCCAATTCGGTCTCACCTTTGAGAATACTGTTACCTCACCTCCCGAAGGCTTTGATATTAGCCAGGTTTGGAGCGCCATCTCTACTTACCTTGTCTCTCGTTGGGACCATGTCCCACACCAACACATCCATCATCCCGCCATTAGAATCTGGCAAAGATTCATGGGATGGACCTTCTTGGCCCGAGCTGAGCCTGATTTGGTGAGACGGGTAGAGTTAGATATTTTAGGAGGGTTCTTGAATGTAGATGGTGATGAACCATGGTCGATTAGCATTCCTTACTATTTTGCCGTTCAGTTGACTAAAGCTACTAATCCTAAGAACACTGCCATTGTTTATGGAGGTCTTATCACTCACCTTGCTACATGAGTTTGTGGTTTTAACCAAGCCACCACTGACCTCCATGCATTGACTACACCTCCCACCGAGATGGGAAATGGGTTGGATTATGATTATTTTGTTCAGCTTAACTGGTTTCGTGTCTCCCACCCCCATATGATTTGGAGGATCGCTGGCCGTGATTCGGTCAAGTTGATCGCTGAGGTGAACCAAATTCCATTACTTAGGCAGCGTCCTCAACTTCAGGAGGGTGAGGCTATCTTACCCCGTCCCACTTATTTTCTTCCTGTTGGGGATATTACCCCCAATGACCCCCCTGTCAAGATTAGATCCCACCGCCTTGAGGTAGGATCATCCTCTCAGTCGACCCATGCTACGGGCGACGTAACTGCCATGTTTGAAGCCTTGACCTTGTCCATTAATAGAATCCAGTCCGACCAGCAGCTTGCTTTGCACCCCATTTATGAACACTTTACTAGGCAAGGTGTGATTAGACATGAGGGCCCCCACCCGTCTTTCTATACTTGGCCCGAAGGGGGGTATGGTACTGCTTCTGATGCAGGTGTGCAGCAGACCGGACCTGATTACTGTGGTACTGACTATGGCGTCGAGAGCTTTGGAGGGTATAGAGGTGATTTTAGTGGTCACCAATTAGATGAGTACCAGTCCTTAGGAGCCAGCAACCCTACCGGGATCATTGCTTCTAGTGGTAGTTATTATTCTGCAGATGATACCTACTATACAGATGCTTCTGGATCCGCATCCGAGCCGCCTCCTTCAGGGAGGAGAGGCCGTAGCTGGTGGCCTTTGAGATGAGATGATAGCAAGCTCCCTTATTTATACTAGCTTGGGGGAGGCTAGACATTTTGTAAGCTTTTATTTCTTTCTTTTATTTTTCGCATTTTTAGTTTTCTTTTTAGCCCCTTTTCCCATTAGAATCTCATCTTGTTTCTCTGTTCTATGTGCTACCAACCGTTTCTCGGTTTGAATCTGTTATAATTGTATGCACATTGAGGACAATGTGAAGTTTTAGCTTGGGGGAAGATTTGCATTTAGGACTTACTGCATTTAGGATTGCACTTAGATTTTTACTTTTCTCATTAGTTTATTTTCCTATAATTTTCTTAGTTTATTTTTAGTTTTTATTGAAAAAAAAATCAAAAAAAAGACAAAAATAAAAGATCATTTCCATCTTACATTTCTCAATTTATAGTTTTTATAAGCTGATGTTTCATTATGTTATGAGGAATTGTGCATTCATAGGGATGTCTTGTACACAGTAGGTAGAAAGTTTCATTTGGACTTAATTAAGCTTGATCTTGACTTTGGCAAGCTACTCATATTGTAAGGTAGAGCCTCCAGTGGTCGGTACATCTGAACCCGATCCCAGTTTAGGAGTGAGTAGTTTCTCCTTATAGTCTGTGTCACATCAAAACGCATAAGTATGGTTTTTATTCCATTTTTTATAAGTATTACTATCATGATCTACATTTTGAAGCCATTCAATCTTGTTCACATTTCGCATTGCCCAAAAACACCCTTCTTCCTAGCTACATTATATTATTGCTTACCCTTGTTGAGCTAGTAACTACTTTATGTGTAGGGGTGTTCTGTGCTTTTGCGATGTTCTGATAATGTCACCATTTAGTGTGAACTTGCTGTCTCGGGATTGCTGATTCCCGTGTTTTTCAGAGAAAGGAATTCGGTCAGGGTATTCCGGCTTAGATTGATTATGGTGAGGTTAACTAGTATCATCCTATTGTGATGGTATCATGATTGAAATTTCTAAGGGTTGATTATAAAGTAAAAGAGGCAAAATAAAAGTAAAGAGTAATAAAGGAAAACATGAAACAATGATTTATATGTGGAAACCCTTAAATGGGAAGAAAACCACGGGCACCAACACAGAATTGGATTCTAGTAATATTTAATATGTAATCGTTGAACAATTATGCAATGCTAAGTAATTATGTAGTGTTTGATGTAGTTGAGATGTTAGTGATGATGGGTGATGGTCGAGTCCCTCAAATGAGTCTTCTTCTCTTCATATATATATCCAAAATAAGCTTCAATGAATCCTTGCTTAACTGTAGGAAGTGGTTCCTAGTTTGTAGAAACCAATCCCATGATTATAGTTGACTTATTCCCTTCTCACGACAAGTGGTTTGATGTTGGGTGGTTAGGGTTTTGTTGTGGTTGCTTTAAGTGAGGACATGAGTGTAGGAAGTTGTTTCTCAAAAGTATGACCAAACTAGGACTTGGTCTATTTAGCATGTGTTTAATTAGGAAGTATCCAATGATCATAAAACATCTTATAAATTTATACGATAAACGAACCATACAAACTATTATAAATCAAATCATAAGGAAGGAAATGAAGAAACGATCACATGGGGGTGCCAGCCGGTCAAGGGACCGGCCGCCGGCTACCCGGCTGGCACTTCAGCAACAAACGAAAAACATTAAAAATACAGGGGAGTCCCAGCTGGTCAGGGGGACCAACAGCCGGTCGGCTGATAAGTGATATTTTGTACTAATTTATCCCCCGTTTTAGCTCGATTTCTATACGATTTATGCACTTTGTTGAGTGATTAACGAGCTAATATTTCTATTCTAGTTGTTTTGCGTGCTTTGTCTCGTTTTACAGGAAATGAAGCGGTTTTGCTATATTTTCTTACTTTATGGAGCAAAGGCACTAGACTACGAGTTTGCAAGGAACCGATGATAGCAATTTCACGATTTGACTACGATTCCGCTACATTCTTCCTCGAATGGACTTATCTTGGACTTTGACTTTGTTTCTCAAAGGAAAACATCAACCCAACTCAAAGGAGGACTAGCCCAAGCCCAAGCCCAATTACGTGTTACGTTGACCAAGACCAAGGCATAGGATTTCGTGCCCAAAGAGGAAATTGGAAGAGACGGAAAAATCCATCTGGGTTACATACCCGATCGGATTACCACATACCCGATCGGGTATGTTTGCTGATGGAAGTCTCTTGGCTCTTCTTCTACCAAGCTTTAATGGAGTGCTTTATGGCTTTGTCTAGGGTATGAATTTGGACGCGAATGTGCAGCTATGCAGCCCTATAAAAGCCAAGGATTAGCACACAAATAAAGAGGAATAAAAAAACACAACACAATTAGCATACACATTATATATTTCTTTCAAACAAGTTTTAGTTCATAGTTTATAGTTTATCTTAGACTATTTTTACCGCAATTTCCTAGTATTTCTCTAGCGTTTTTATAAGCATTTGTCATTACATTGGGTTAGATATTTGTTCGTTGCTTTCTTTCTTACATAATCGTACTCCAATCTCGGTAATTTTCTATCCTTTATCTATGCAATTTTCATCAGCATGAATTTTAATGTCATTAGTCTTGTTTTTATATTATTGTTAGTAGGAATTTCATGTAAAAATAATCTAGTCAAAACCAAAATATCATTTAACATGTCATGTTTTATTTTGCCTAATCATATAATAATCATCATAGAATTCGTCACTAGAATCATTGCTAATATAATCTTGATTGCCTTAATCATTTCAGCACTTTTATTTCGTAGTTCAATTTTGTTTATCATTTTCCTCTTAATTTACTCAATCACATAAATTAGATATAACATTGTAAGATTATCATTGTGTAAATACAATAAATAAAATTTTAATATCGAAATGATTTGCTAGTTAAAATGAATTAAAAGAAGAGTCGATACCATTAGAACCACCTAGTTTGTTTCTTCCTTTGGTTGTGTCAAATTCTATAACTTTGTTTAGTGGCCATAAACAATTGTTTGTATTAGTCAATTTCCGTCTTAGAAACGAGAGTTGGGATGGGAATTAGGACTACCAATAGGGGTTTAGTGACCTAACCAGGCTGAGAGGACGTTAGGACCCATTAAAAAGTCGGTACGAATCCGAGAGGAATATACCGCTACAAGGCTTAGACAATCGTAGTAATTCTAATGTTGGTATCAATAAAGCTTTTAAATCATTTGACATGAATTTCTCTTTCTCTATATCAATTTGATTAGATAGTTTATTTTACTGTTTTAGATAGTTTATTTTATTGTTGTTTAGTTAGTTTACTTTACCGTCATTTTATTATTATTCTTAGATAGTTTACTTTATTGTCAATTACTAGTTTATTGGTTTAGTTAGATAGCTTTTCAATATTGTCATTTTAATTATCGTTCTTAGTTAGATTTAATTATCGTTACCTTTCTTTACGTCAATTAGATTAGATTTATTTTTATTGCAATTTACATACTCGTCATTTAATTATCGTCATTACATACTTGTCATTTTATTTCATGCTAGTAGTTTAGACAATCACCCCAAATGAATCGAACTTAAATGAAAATCACCCCATAGCAATTCATAGTTAACACGTACTCCCTGAGGATCGATCCCTACTTCCCTAATTACATTCCTTATGTTGTTAGCCTAAGTGTGGGTAATTATTTTTGTATCGGGACCGCGACACAACCGATCATCGGCCGGCTGGGGATTACACAACACCAAAATTCCTCGAAATTGTCAGTCGTATTCCCAGCCGGTCGGCCGGCTGGGACCACATTCACACGTAAATCACTATACTTCACCAATAATCTTCAACAATTATCAATAACTATCATCAGCTATCATCAACTATCAACAATCATCAACAATCCTTAACCAACACAAATTCTAACAATACTCATCTAATTCTAACTATATTCACTATTACTAAAACACATTAAATGTCTAACAATTGTCACTAGACATTTAGTAAACATCAATTAAAGCATTAAAACACGTATTGATATCGAGTAACCCTTCACCGTTACCTTTATGCGTCTTCAATCGTCGTCTAGGTCCTCCTCCACAAGGTAGTAATCTTTGTCGGGGTCTTGAAGGTCTCGCTCCACCTACAAAAAGACAACAAAAGATTAATATAATTCACCTTTGAGAAAGACGGATAAATTGAAAATGAGAAAAACGGTAATTTTATTACCACAAAAGGTAGAGGACGATAAGAGGGGAAGATTATGATGAAAATTAAAGGATTTGAGTGAGTAATGAAAGAGTAGTGAGAAATTTGAGTTGATTAAAAAATGGGGTTTAGGGTTTTGGTTACTTGGTGAGGAAGAAGGTGAGTGGAAAAAGTGAGGGAGGTAGGGTTATAAAGGTGAGTGGAGAAATATGGGGGAAAAAGCCCAAAAGCGGCTTACGGCGTAACCCACACGGAATTTCGAGTAGAGTCCGAATGCGAACTCGGATTTTCTAAATTAGACACGGGAAACTAAGTTCTAGACTAAATCTAAAATTACGCTAACTAGTATCCGTATAATATTTTAAAATAAAATAGAGTACATTTGCGGGTGTTACAACCTTCGTCCTCGTACTAAGGACCGAGCTCATATTTTTTTGGTAGTTAAATAGATGCGACTAAACAATGGGATCAAGTGATCTTTTTTATGTCGATTTATATGAAGCATTATCTAGAATGTTGTTCAGGCTAGTGGGGTGGTCCTCAATCCTATACATTTGATTATGCATATAATAGAAAATTGAAAAAATGAATATACTAAGCAAAAACAATTTTTCAGGATTCAAGTAAAGCAGTTTTGATCTAAACATTAGGCATGTGAATTTACAGACAAGTAGGAAAAGAATGCACATTGTCACCTATCATGTTCAGGAAAGGCAGATTAATCATTCAGGTTCTACATATGATACATTCAGATGAGTAAGTTATGTTTTGTTTACCTAGGACCTGCACGATAGAAATTAGCACAAGTATGATTATGCTCTATACGTGGGACAATTTTAAGTGAGAGATATTCCAAGATGTTGGAATCATGTCTCCTTCTCGTGTTTGTAGTCTGTAGGTGGCTTTGGCTGCGTCTCTCTACTTTTGTTGCTTGATTATTGCCTGACCGTTTCCTTTTTTATATCCACATAACGAAATTTATCAGGCTTATAGTTTATTCAGCATAGAACGTCATTGTCTTCTTTTTATGTCCATGCCCCACTTCAAAATGGCCAAGATACATACGAAGATCAGGCATAATAGTTCTGATGGGTGGTAGATTATCAGAGCATGCTTTTGGAAAGCTCACATTTTATGATATAGTCCGGGCAATTGGTCCTCATGGTTGGCCAATAATAGCAAGTCCTGGGCACTTTGTTGGCCAGGCTTCTTCCTTCTTTGTGTTTGCCACAATATCTATCATGTATGTCCTGAAACTAGAACTTATTTAGCTCCGTGTGGTTCAGGACATCTCAATTAAGTATGGTCCACCCTGAGATATTTTTGAATAAAATGTCATTTATATTAGTATAAGTAGAAGCTCTGATCTTACAGAATCTTACCTCATGCATGTCCTGTAGTATTATACTTCGCAGAGACCAATTATACTCAGGTCGGTCCAGGAAATAGTATCAACATTGACGGTACATACTTTTTCCAGGCTTACAAATAACATGATTAAGTAAATGAACAATATGGATTCTGTCAAATACGGGTGGGCTAAAATTTGAACCAAGGTTGGCCGTAGCATCAGCCTGGGTATTCATGTAACACCCGGAAATGTACCCTATTTTTCTAGTAGAAATATTTTACGAAAGCTTTTCAGTAAATTTAAGTTTTAAATTAGAATTTTAAGTTCCGAGTCGAATTTAGAATTTCCGAGTTCGTATTTGGAATTTCTGCGAGATTCCATGAAAATCCCGTCTTAAGGCGAGTTTGACTTTTCTTGACTTTTGAGTCGGGTTTGACTTTCTTAACTTTGAAACCGTCTTTGACTTTTTCCTACACAACTCACACTACTCCCTCCCTTAACCTAATTTTTCATTCATCACAAAATCAAACACAAAACCCTTTCTTCTACCTTAAGAAACTTTCCCTCTTTGAATATCGATCTTAGAATTGTCGTAACTTCTTCGTTCTTTGATAGAATATACGTAAGTTCGTCTTATTATTCTTCCCTAACCTTCCTCTATCCGTATTGATATTAAAATTATCGTCTTTCTCGCTTTTCAAGCATTCCGTCATTCTCAAGATGAACTTTATTCATCTTTTTATGATCTTTATGTAGGTGGTGACCTCCAAGATCCCGACAAAGACTATTTCCTTATAGAAGAGGAGTTGACGATTAGTAGAGACGCATAAAAGGTAACGGTGAAGGGTTACTCGGTATCACTTACGTGTTTTACATGTTTATATGCTAGAAAATCGTATTAGACTACGATTAGGAAGATTAGAAACCATGCTATGATTAGTAAATGATGTTATATGATGAATATTGATGTTATATATTGATTGTTGATGATTAGTAGAAGTATATATAAGTTTTGGATTGAATTGGTTAAGCTTTGGAAGCTCACGGATGAAGGGGTGTTCCCAGCCGGTCGACCGGCCGCCGGTCTGACCACCGGCTGAGAACACTTCAGTAACTCATTTTGGAAACTTGGTTTTTGCATGAACAGGTGCTCCAGGCCGGCCCACCGGCCACCGGTCCATCCCTCGGCCTGGAACACATCAGTATGGGAAGTTTTGATTTTGGTGTGATGTTCTGTGCCGGTCGACCGGCCGCCGTTCCACTGACCGACCCAGACCTCTTTTCTCTGTTTTTAGGTTTTGCCTTGTGTTCTGAGCCGGCCCACCGGCCACCGGTCACTTGCCCGGCCTGGAACACGGCTGTATGCATTTCCTATAATTTCTAAAACTCGTAATTTATAATAGTTCGCATGATCTGTTTATCGTATAATTTTACGTAGTGACTTATAATATTGATATTTTGGAAATATGATATTTCATTCGCTTGTATCACATGTTTTGTGACGGTTTTCGATATGTTCCCACTTTGAGTCGTTTTTTACAAAGGAGTCGGTTTGAGCACTATTTGGTCTTGTGCTTTGTATTCTCATTCCCTTGGCTACCTTCCCGTTCGTAAGGCTGGAATGTCGGAACGGAGAGGTATCCTACTGCTTAAATGCATGTGTTAGTGGGCATATGACGACGTTGTTGGGAGTTGAACGCTATGCGTTGATCGACCCGGCCGTCAAATGTTGTGTACTTGCGAGGTGGTGTTATTTGCATGTAGCGTACCGCTTGTTATGAGGCTTGAGCTCTTTTCCGCCTCTTTCGTGAATTGATCTACGAATTTGGGGTACTCGGCGTTTTCTTTGTAAGGCCGAGTCTTGGATGCGAAACGTTTATCGCATGTCGAATCGGAAAATGTGATTCCGAGAATCTGGCCAGGTTTAGATTAG
>JAIUZE010015870.1:0-10935 GCA_022085475.1 Heliosperma pusillum | reverse complement strand
TAGCAAGACCACGCTTCGCTTATATTGTTTCGATGATGACTCTCTGGAAAGACCCCCACTTGGTTTGGCTCGATACGAAGCACACGAGAGGAATCTATGTAGCGGGTGCGTTGGCATAAGGCGTGGAAAGCCTTCGATATGATGTTTCAAGGCTTCTAGAAAGGGCTTCGCGCCTTCACTTACACTTATAGGGTGGGGGGCGTAAGGAAGCTGCTCAGCCACGGAGTAAGCAGCTGTGCCCAGAGGAATCATAATCTTTCGAAGTACTCCTTTCGCGGCAAGTGGTTTTGAAGACTCAAGACCAGGAATAGCCCTTTTTATGAACGCCTTCCTCGACAAAGACAGGAAGAAACCTAAGGTCTCATCCCGGGACTACCAAGAGACATGCTACGCTAAACTGTTGGAATGTAGGTTTGATGCTTCCCTTTACCTTTAATCAGAGGTATGAAATGACTCGACTGACAAGAAGAGGAATCTTGGGGTCAGGCTTTCCTTAAGCAAGGACAAGTTGGACAATAAGCCAAGGAAAGAGACATTGTCTTTCCTGTAGGAATAGGATTGAGAATGATTCCACCTTTTGTCAAATTAGAGGAGAGCATAAACCAATGTTATGCGTATTTGGGCAAAGAACATCTCCGTAGCAGCTCTTTCACGAGCCGTAATGGTGAGGAAGAAGCCTTTGGGAAAAGACATGCGTGTAGAAACGAGCGTTAGAACCGGGCGTTAACGGAGCGAGCAAGGACTGGGCTGCCTGGCTGCCCGCGCTTGGATAGTCTTCTCCTCTCCTCTTTATTGGTATTGGGCATACCACGTCTCTCCCTACTTGTAAAGGGAGAATCCTTCACTAAGAGGTGGGGACCTATCCCTATATTTAATTCGGTGGTTTGAGGCCCTTTAGGCCCTTTATGGGACTCGAAACGATAGTGAGAGGGAGGAGAGCGCTAGTGAGAGGACTCAGATTGAGGCATATAAAGGAAGTTTAGTACATGAGGAAGAAGCGCTGGTGGCGTAGGTTGAGTGCGCGATCATGACAGGAAGCGTTATAAGCCACGTTAACTCACGAGCGAAGATGCTCGAGCGCTAGGGAGAGGGGTAGATCGCATATTCGTTGAGCAGGAGATTCGTTTGACTGAGAACTGTCCGCGGTTGGAAGGTCTGCCCATGGTTATCCTATCGACAAAGATACTCTTTCTCGAGGTAGTTCGTCAGTGAAGTTATTAAGTCGTTGGTGAAGAAAGAGGCTAAAGTCATCATGTTTATGCCCTAGACGAAGGAAAAAGGTACATGAAAAACAGGTTTTAAGTGAGAGTTCCCGGAATAAGTAGAAGAAAGACACCATTTAGTGGGCCTGTGTTTCAGTAGTTGGTCAAGGTGCAGTGCTTAAGATCCGGTTAGATGTTACGATTGGGATATCAGCGTAAGTCAAAGAGCGTATATGTTCCAGGGTTCTCTGATCGAGAGTATCCAGTTTCGCCCCTCTCTCTTGTGGTCAGGTCTTTCATTCCTATCCTTAGGTTGAGTATTCCATACCTCTTCTTAGTAGGTAAAACCGCCATTTCATTTCTAAGGGTCATAAAGGTACGTTCTTCTGCCTTCCTTATTCCAGTAGCTCGAGTCCACTCATAGGAGGGCTTTTCAAACGCGCATTTTGCCAAAAACTAGTCTTTTAGCCTGTGAAAAAAGTCAGTGAACCCGCGAATTTTCGTCATTCGACGATTTCCTTAGTGAAACGGACTTTTAAAATGAAATTTTTTAATCAAAGCGGCGATTTTCGGTATGAATGCCATTTTACTAGTAAACGGGCGAAAGAAAATGAATCTTTTGACTAAACCCGGTATTTTGGGACATGAATTTCTCGGAAGTGGCATTATTAAGACAATAAATGCCCGAGAAAAGTACCAAGGAACATACCTTGCTCCTGTCTCACACAAGCCGTGGTTGGCATGTCGTTGGACTGGTAGCGTTTGAATGCCTTATTGAGCAACTGCTAGCCGTTTAAGTACTTTATATGAGCAAAAACTTTATGCTCCATGAAGAAGAGATTGGATGGAGATCCGTAGCGAGATAGCATTCGTGAAAACTTATGCGGGTCCCGTCGTATTTGACTGAAAAGGGCTTTTTCCTCGTAAATGAAGTAGCTTTGTCCCGAGAATACCAGCTTCGAAGACTCGTAAACAACGAAAGCGAGACAAAAACCACACTAAATAGCAAGGAAAACGGGACAAATCAAGGCAAAACGCAGGAAAAGCGTACCTAACAAAAAGTGTAAGTAATGAATTTTGAGCAACCAGCCCCTCCTTGCCTTGCTACCTTTCCATGGAAATGGACTACATAAAGGAACACGGGAAGAAAGATAGAATTCTAGATCAATGCGACTGGGATTGAGGTACGAAGTCACGTGGTTCAGGCTCAAGGGGAATACACTTAAAAAAAGAGAGATTGAAATCCCATATTAAATTAGAATTGAGGTTTGTAATCTTTCAATCTTGTGTCAAGTGTTTCCGGAGATTGGTATTTCGAGCCAGTGCATTTTAACCCAAGCAAGCGTGCCGTACTTTCGAGCCCGTGCATTTCGAGCCAAACCAAGCAAGGTAGTTGACTTAGTGCTTGCATTAAAGAAGCCCCCCCCTTAAACGAGATTTGATTGATGACCAACATTAGAATCCTACCTACGATATTATATTGACCAGGATCGATATGAAAAAGCGCTTTTCTCAGAAAGTGCGGATATTGTGAGGTAGACAAGGTTATAGTCTATATAAGTAAGTAAGATTTATGTTTAAATACATCTTAAAGAAAGACACAGGATAAGTGAACAACATACATAAAAGTTCATGATGAGTCTTCGTCCTCGGCCCGTCGTTTCTTGTTCTCATCCAAGTCACATGCTTGGTTAAAGGTTCCCGTGCCCTAGGATTCTTTCATAGACTTCGTTTTCATCATCAGATGCTTTGCTTAGAGCCTGGAAATGCTTTTAGTGACTCATGCTCTGACCCCCCTGCTCTGGGAATCCGCCTGGTAATTGTTCGTTCAAGGATTAAGGGTTAATCACGTGCATCAAAAGCTGCTTCATCAACATAAACTGGAAGAACTTCCGTGTCTGCGTCTCTGTCTGTGACTTTGTCTTCCTCAACCACAGCTTTTCCTCGCTCTAAGGCTCGCAACATCCAACTCGCTACATTTCTTCCGCTCGCTTCGTAACCTACTCTCGCTCGCTCGGGTTCTGTTCTTGAGTCAAATGCGACAAGTTGAACGATGTCACAAACCAGATAGCGTTTGTGATCCACCAGCAAGAAATATAAACAAGAAAAAAAAAAAAATATAAAAGAATAGCAGGAACAGGAAAGGCAGCAAGAAGGTGTCACCAAGATGCTACTTTTTTGATTTCTTTCAAATTTAAACAATACAATAAATGTCGTAAAGAGTAAAGAATTAAATCAAGTATTCAATCAAGTATCAAGTAAAGTATCGTACATTTAAGAAATGTAAATAATAAATTAATAAATAATATCATAAGAAATATAAATTCTTTTTTCATCGAGA
Source organism: Heliosperma pusillum (assembly GCA_022085475.1). NCBI lineage: Eukaryota > Viridiplantae > Streptophyta > Magnoliopsida > Caryophyllales > Caryophyllaceae > Heliosperma > Heliosperma pusillum. Next base: position 7,392 of record JAIUZE010015870.1, on the reverse strand, counting down.
TTGGGGTGGTCGTCAGTGTACTTTATTTTCTTTCGTAAAAGAAAGTTGCAAAACAAAAAGAATGAAATGGCCGAGGCTTCGCGTGCATAAAAAAGAAAGAAAATAAATATCTATAATGGACCCGATATCCCCCTCTTCACCATTAGATGTTAACTCCAGTTCTGCGAGTGTCGCTAGCTCCATTATAGAGGGCAATATTCAAGCTGGTATTTTTAATGACCACCCGGGGCTGAACCCCAGGGAGGAGGCTGTCGTTGAACGACAATGTATTATCCGGGAACAATTGGAAGAATTGACTGGTGATCCCGACAAGGCTGAAGCTATGGCCGAGGCTTTGCATGGGGAGAGTGAGAATATTGAGTTTATGGATCACATTGTAACGGATTTGGACACAAACGGAGTAGCCAGTGAGTCCTATAGGGAAGCTCTGGCGCTAATAGGGGAGGTGGTGCCCAACAGCCCACTTGACCAATTTGCCATTCTGCCATTGATTCCTATGAAACTCGGAAACTTGTATTTCTCATTCACAAATCCATCTTTGTTTATGCTGCTAACTCTCAGTTTGGTCCTACTTCTGCTTCATTTTGTTACTAAAAAGGGAGGAGGAAACTCAGTACCAAATGTTTGGCAATCCTTGGTTGAGCTTATTTATGATTTCGTGCTGAACCTGGTAAACGAACAAATAGGGGGTCTTTCCGGAAATGTTAAACAAAAGTTTTTCCCTTGCATCTTGGTCACTTTTACTTTTTTGTTATTTCGTAATCTCCAGGGTATGATACCTTATAGCTTTACAGTTACAAGTCATTTTCTCATTACTTTGGGTCTTTCATTTTCAATTTTTATTGGCATTACTATAGTGGGATTTAAAAGAAATGGGCTTCATTTTATAAGCTTCTTATTACCTGCAGGAGTCCCACTGCCGTTAGCACCTTTTTTAGTACTCCTTGAGCTAATCCCTCATTGTTTTCGCGCATTAAGCGTAGGGATACGGTTATTTGCTAATATGATGGCCGGTCATAGTTCAGTAAAGATTTTAAGTGGGTTCGCTTGGACTATGCTATGTATGAATTCTCTTTTATATTTCATAGGAGATCTTGGTCCTTTATTTATAGTTCTTGCATTAACCGGTCTTGAATTAGGTGTAGCTATATTACAAGCTCATGTTTTTACGATCTTAATCTGCATTTACTTGAATGATGCTACAAATCTCCATCAAATGAGGCGAAGATAAAAATATAAAAAAATATAAAAATTCTTATATTAATCTTAATTAAAAAAAGAACTTCTTTATTTTGAGTAAAGGGAGGCATTTTCTTATTATTATTAAGTGCGCTTGCTTCTTTAGAGCCAGGAAAAGCTCGGTCTAGTTCGCTTTCTCACATCAGTCTCAAAAAGTGAGAGGGATTAGTCCGTACAAGAGAAGAGCCATAGACCTAAGTTGTGTCCGCTAACTCATTTAGGCTAGGTGAGACCGAGAACTCGAAAAGAGAGATGAGTGACTGCTCTTCATGAGCAGGGGTTCCTAGCTCTAAGACTTAGGGCTATGATTCAAGCATTTCGATAGAAAGATGAGTGATAAAGACTGAATTAAGTCTATTTTTCACATTCGCCAAGCAGAGTGAAGGCAGCTTCTATCGATCCTGCTAATAATTATATGTTGGGCAGATTTCATGATATCTATCAGCCGACAGACCCCTCAACAGCTGCCATGCTAAGTCAATCATGGCTGTGCTCTGTCTAAGCGCACCATCCTATATTCTATACGAAATCTGCAAACAAAGGACACCCTACGTAAAATACGCCTTCCACGGCAAAGTGGTATTCGATACCCTTTAGTACAGTACTTCTCCAAGACATTACTCATCAAACCCGCAATCTTTGGGTTCACCTGCTGGTGTAGCATGTGAGGTAACGTTCCTATGACCAAGTACGTGGCCTAGGGTTGGAGTTCAGGCTTTCACATCAAATGTGACCTAAAGTGGTTCATTCAATGGTCAGAGTGAGGGGAGGTTCTAGCAATCCAGTAAACAAAAGTGCTCTATAGATTCTTCCACCAGGTAGAAGGAGCGCAGCTTCCACTCATCCTGCAAACGGGGGACAGCTGACTTAAAATATGTCCGCAATCTGTAAACAAAAAGGTTTAAAACTTTAAGTATTTCCACTAGCGGAAGCAGGAGGCGTATTTCACTTGATTGACGTATTCCCGCCTATGATATCCCAGATCTCCTTTTACAAGCAAGGAATTGGTATAATTATAATAAAGGCGAAGTCTTTCCTATCACAATTATCAGTTTGGTGAGATAGCTTCTTTCCTCAAGTAAAGCACTATTCTCTATTCGTACTATTCTCTATTCTATGTAATATTTCTATAAATTATAATACTATATGAATAAGAACAGAAAAAATATGGGGTTGAAAAGAATAAAAAAAAGAGAAAGACTTTCAAATATCCATTTATTTCCAGGGGTTGACGAATCCTACCTTTCATTCCGTGGCGCTAAACCCGTCTTTGGCTAAAGAATTCTTTTATTTGGTTATGCTATTTTATATTAAAATATATATTTATAAATTTTTATTTAAATAAAATACAGCGTGCCATTACTTTACTTTTGAAAAACCCAATACCATGTGCTTATAATTGAAAAGAAAAGCGAGACACATCAGGAGAGTCGTGCTTCTTTTTCTTAAGCTGAAATTGCCTTCATTTAATTTACTAGGGCTGCTACGTATCGACCAGAGGTCGGGGAATCAGAAGAAACCTGATCAAGTCTTTTAAACAAGGAATTTGGACCCAAACCTGATACTGCTCCTGAGATTCATTAGCTTCTTTCTTATTATAAGATTACAGTAATTATTAGAATAAAATAGTGAAAATGTGGGACATCATTTGATTTGGAAGATTAAAACGTCACGTCACTAAGGCAAAAGTCAAAGTAGCCAACGCGCCGATCGTGATCACGACTCGAAGGCTCCGCGGGTCGTTTAGGGTCCCTTAGACCTGCATTCATTTCGCTCGCTCTTTCGAACTTAGGTTTTGCCTGCCCATTCGTTTCCTCTGCTTAAAAAGTATAATGCTAGAGTAGAAGATGAAGTCCGGTCCCAAAGGCCCTAATATAAGCCCATTTGAAAAGGGACCAAGGGAAACAAGGGAAACAAGGGCTGCATCCGACGTTTGTTTCGATGTAAAGGTCGTAGAACCAAAACACTCATTTTGAGCTTGCTTTTGCATTTGCAGTTGAGCTTTCTTTTGACTTAATCTTTCTATTCTGACAGAAATTCAATAAAATACGCCAACACCCAGCTATCTTCCGCCTCAAAGTCGAATGCACCTGCTGTTGCTGTTGTTTCCCATAACGCTAGAGATTCTCCCACTTCTTTCCAAAGCCCAAACAAAATAGCTGGGCATCTAGCATAGGTCTTTCAATCCTTGATACCGGCCGGGGATCTTAAAATAAAAAAAGAATCTTAAAATGCGCTGGGATCCTTTCCAATTCCTGGGTTAAGGCCTACAACTGGGGCAGCATAATCTTTGTCTGGAAGATTGATCTTGAATTTGAACACAAATTTAAATTGAATTGGAAAATAATCTTTCTAAGGAGCATCCTCATTCTTACCAACAAGGCTAGTCTCCATGATTCTCTAAAGCACCTTCCTCGTCAAACTCAAATGCTGCTTTTTCCTCTTGTCCATCGTAGCACCTGTCTAGCCCAGGGACTTGCGTATCGAGCAAAACCTGCGTGCTGTTACCCCGTAAAAGGAATTGGAAACGCGCCCAATGGAGAGTGTTACCCTCCCTCAAGCAAAGAAGGCACAGTCTTTTAAACCTACCCCCTAGGAAAGAAAGCCGGCACAATCTCTTTCTGACGGAGCGAGCGTAGCATTTCCGTAATTAGACAGCAGAAGGAATCTCTGTACCAGTACCAGTAGCTGGTTTGGCCCGTAATGACTCTCCCTACTTTGTTTCGGTTGAAACGATGTCATGGCCGGCACCTTAGAAAAGGTCGAAAGTCTTTTATCCCAATCTAGTCTTTGGAACCTATGGATCATCAACTTCTCCACTGACTTCTCTATTCTAATTAAGGGAATAGGGGCGTCAGCCTGCTGGCAGCCCCGGTACCTTTCCTCTAATGTAAGTAAAAGCATCTCTCCTTACCGGAGGATGTCCTCTTTGCTTAGCAACAGAACAACTCTTTTTACCACCAATTGGTATTTAAGCGGCACCCCCAACATCCACTCGTTCTTCACTCGCAGCCAAAGCTCTTTCTTCCGCCATAAGCTAAGAAGCTTGCGGCTTTTCCTATGGGAACGAGCCAGCTCAGCTATTGGGGCTTTTACTGATTTATTTCCAACTTTTTCACTCTTCTCTTAGGGAAGTGCATCTACGACACGATGGGTCTCAAATCAAAGCGCCAGGACAGGATTCGAACCTGCAGTCTTCAGGGCATGAGCCTGATGAGTTATTCCAATTGCTCCACCTCGCTTCTGCTCTTTCAGTGGCAGTGGCGGGCTGTCTTCCGGACCGGGCTTGGACCATGTCTCCCGAACAATCTCAGTACATATGGCTGAAGACGCTTTGACATCTGGGTGTCGAGATCGGAGTGGGCTCGGGTCTTGTCTCGTCTCACTGTAGTGCCCGGTTTTTCTTGATTTCCTATTGATATTGATGAACAAACGAGTGAAAGAATGAAGCGAGCAGGCTGTTAGCGTATAGACAGCAGAGGATATGCTTGGGCCGAGGTTCTCTCCCTCTGTTCGGGGACTACTCCTGTATGATTCTCCCCTCCCTTGACTATACTGACTAGACTCTTTCCCTTCGTTAGATCGGGAATGCGCCTCAGGATGGCTTGGCCTTTCCCCGATTTATAGCAAGACCACGCTTCGCTTATATTGTTTCGATGATGACTCTCTGGAAAGACCCCCACTTGGTTTGGCTCGATACGAAGCACACGAGAGGAATCTATGTAGCGGGTGCGTTGGCATAAGGCGTGGAAAGCCTTCGATATGATGTTTCAAGGCTTCTAGAAAGGGCTTCGCGCCTTCACTTACACTTATAGGGTGGGGGGCGTAAGGAAGCTGCTCAGCCACGGAGTAAGCAGCTGTGCCCAGAGGAATCATAATCTTTCGAAGTACTCCTTTCGCGGCAAGTGGTTTTGAAGACTCAAGACCAGGAATAGCCCTTTTTATGAACGCCTTCCTCGACAAAGACAGGAAGAAACCTAAGGTCTCATCCCGGGACTACCAAGAGACATGCTACGCTAAACTGTTGGAATGTAGGTTTGATGCTTCCCTTTACCTTTAATCAGAGGTATGAAATGACTCGACTGACAAGAAGAGGAATCTTGGGGTCAGGCTTTCCTTAAGCAAGGACAAGTTGGACAATAAGCCAAGGAAAGAGACATTGTCTTTCCTGTAGGAATAGGATTGAGAATGATTCCACCTTTTGTCAAATTAGAGGAGAGCATAAACCAATGTTATGCGTATTTGGGCAAAGAACATCTCCGTAGCAGCTCTTTCACGAGCCGTAATGGTGAGGAAGAAGCCTTTGGGAAAAGACATGCGTGTAGAAACGAGCGTTAGAACCGGGCGTTAACGGAGCGAGCAAGGACTGGGCTGCCTGGCTGCCCGCGCTTGGATAGTCTTCTCCTCTCCTCTTTATTGGTATTGGGCATACCACGTCTCTCCCTACTTGTAAAGGGAGAATCCTTCACTAAGAGGTGGGGACCTATCCCTATATTTAATTCGGTGGTTTGAGGCCCTTTAGGCCCTTTATGGGACTCGAAACGATAGTGAGAGGGAGGAGAGCGCTAGTGAGAGGACTCAGATTGAGGCATATAAAGGAAGTTTAGTACATGAGGAAGAAGCGCTGGTGGCGTAGGTTGAGTGCGCGATCATGACAGGAAGCGTTATAAGCCACGTTAACTCACGAGCGAAGATGCTCGAGCGCTAGGGAGAGGGTTAGATCGCATATTCGTTGAGCAGGAGATTCGTTTGACTGAGAACTGTCCGCGGTTGGAAGGTCTGCCCATGGTTATCCTATCGACAAAGATACTCTTTCTCGAGGTAGTTCGTCAGTGAAGTTATTAAGTCGTTGGTGAAGAAAGAGGCTAAAGTCATCATGTTTATGCCCTAGACGAAGGAAAAAGGTACATGAAAAACAGGTTTTAAGTGAGAGTTCCCGGAATAAGTAGAAGAAAGACACCATTTAGTGGGCCTGTGTTTCAGTAGTTGGTCAAGGTGCAGTGCTTAAGATCCGGTTAGATGTTACGATTGGGATATCAGCGTAAGTCAAAGAGCGTATATGTTCCAGGGTTCTCTGATCGAGAGTATCCAGTTTCGCCCCTCTCTCTTGTGGTCAGGTCTTTCATTCCTATCCTTAGGTTGAGTATTCCATACCTCTTCTTAGTAGGTAAAACCGCCATTTCATTTCTAAGGGTCATAAAGGTACGTTCTTCTGCCTTCCTTATTCCAGTAGCTCGAGTCCACTCATAGGAGGGCTTTTCAAACGCGCATTTTGCCAAAAACTAGTCTTTTAGCCTGTGAAAAAAGTCAGTGAACCCGCGAATTTTCGTCATTCGACGATTTCCTTAGTGAAACGGACTTTTAAAATGAAATTTTTTAATCAAAGCGGCGATTTTCGGTATGAATGCCATTTTACTAGTAAACGGGCGAAAGAAAATGAATCTTTTGACTAAACCCGGTATTTTGGGACATGAATTTCTCGGAAGTGGCATTATTAAGACAATAAATGCCCGAGAAAAGTACCAAGGAACATACCTTGCTCCTGTCTCACACAAGCCGTGGTTGGCATGTCGTTGGACTGGTAGCGTTTGAATGCCTTATTGAGCAACTGCTAGCCGTTTAAGTACTTTATATGAGCAAAAACTTTATGCTCCATGAAGAAGAGATTGGATGGAGATCCGTAGCGAGATAGCATTCGTGAAAACTTATGCGGGTCCCGTCGTATTTGACTGAAAAGGGCTTTTTCCTCGTAAATGAAGTAGCTTTGTCCCGAGAATACCAGCTTCGAAGACTCGTAAACAACGAAAGCGAGACAAAAACCACACTAAATAGCAAGGAAAACGGGACAAATCAAGGCAAAACGCAGGAAAAGCGTACCTAACAAAAAGTGTAAGTAATGAATTTTGAGCAACCAGCCCCTCCTTGCCTTGCTACCTTTCCATGGAAATGGACTACATAAAGGAACACGGGAAGAAAGATAGAATTCTAGATCAATGCGACTGGGATTGAGGGACGAAGTCACGTGGTTCAGGCTCAAGGGGAATACACTTAAAAAAAGAGAGATTGAAATCCCATATTAAATTAGAATTGAGGTTTGTAATCTTTCAATCTTGTGTCAAGTGTTTCCGGAGATTGGTATTTCGAGCCAGTGCA